>OZ023313.1:67534017-67590224 GCA_964007375.1 Ophion obscuratus | reverse complement strand
GACTTCATTTCATACGCTATCTGTTTGGTAATGGGTTTTAATTATAGCTAGATTATCTGGCTATATGATGGCATTGTTGATTTTGCTTCTTATATGCCCTTAACTTAGGTAGAAGCTATTTAGAGACCCTCGGAAAATGTTTCATTTGACCCTGTGTCGGGCTGAATCGAAACAGTGCCTAGGGTTAGTTGAAATAGGTGTTTTCAACTGATTGATCTAATGTTCTACTGAATCCAGGCACTGTTAATGACGTGTCTGAAGTGATAAAGTATGTTTGTTTGGGATATAATCAGTTTCATTGCTTTTCATTCCAATTTGAGTAAATTTTATGATTCGTTTGAAAAAAATACTTTTTCTATTTGTTGAATGAACATGCAAAACGGTAGCCGCCATAATGGATTCCGACGTGACGTCATTGACATAGTAAACAAAGAAAACGAGAGACGTATTACTCTCTAACCTGTGAAAGAAAGTGTCAACAACTATATATTCTCGTTTGTCATAGTTAAGGTAGTTCTGTAAGTACACGTATGAGCCAAAAGTTTCGGTCGAAGGGTATAGTAACATCCAATGCCTATACGATGCTGTTGGTTATACATTTTTGACAGATCTCGTACCCTCTATATGTCCCACATATTCGCACCTCATGCATAGATAGGTCTCATACTCGTATAGAGAGCGGCGCTGTAATCGTCGCAACAGCGCGATTTTCCTGCAGTCATAGCGTTGAGCTTCCTACGATCCGTCTTTCGCGAAATATTTTATATAAATAAAAAAAGCGTGTAAATGTCAACCCAAATGCGATACAAAGAAAAGTTTACAAGAAAACAAGGCGCTTGCTGAAAGACTGAAAGCGGTAGCAGCCATGTGTCAAGCAAATGCGGCTAAACGCGATGAGAATAACCATAACCTCAACGATCAGCAACAAAAATTCGATGTCGAAAGACGTCGGATCGTGGATTTACAACATCTTGCCGACAGTTTAAATTGTATTCGCTGTAACAAAGGCAAATACATGCATAGATAAATAGATAAATTGAATACATTAAATTTGTTTGCACAATAAATTTATTTCCCATCCGTCTCGGAATTACTAGAACTTTGAGAAAAAAACACGCTTCGAGTTTCCAGACCACGCGCCGATCAGCTAGCTGCAGCGTACACTGTTGCCATTCCGTTACAGATTATTGGGCCTGAGTTCGGTGTGGAATAAAAGTACCACTTTTCATAAGTCGATATCTCCGAAACTAAACGGTCAAAGTCTAAACCAAGTCTTCCTCATATTTATATCAATTGGCATAATAATCCACAACTTTCCCACTGTTTGTACACTAGTATTCTTACATTTAGGAACAACACACCAACGGTAAGGATTCACTCACTTTTAACAAAAAAAAATGTACGTATTCACAATTGGCGCAGCTTCAATGTTTACTACGCAAGTGACGTCACGAACCGAAGCAGCATGGCGGCTAGCGTTTTCGCGCGGAAATTTGAAATGTAGAATTTAAATGCATTTTTATGGCACTTATCGATTTAATATATTGGAAGTAAAAAATTCCAGTAGTTTATTACCAACAAAGAATCGAATTGAGACACCTTTCAAAGAAGGGTGTAATATCCTATTATGAACGGAGTGGGTGATTTGAGGTCTGGGAATTCCTGGGAATTGCGCACCCCCTGAGAAATTTGCGAGAGCACGGAGAGAGCCAAGATGTTAATCTGGAGTCAGCTAATCTGCGTTGGCGCGATGACGAAGGGAAGTCGTTTGGCTAATGAGTCATTAGCTTCTAATGTATCTCTTCGACGAAGCAGCATGTCGTTTTTCCCTTAGCTCGTCGATTTTCGGTCGTGGACGAAGAGAAAAACAGAGAAAGAAAGGAGAGAGAGCGAGAGAGCGAGAGAGAGAGAGAGAGAGAGAGAGAGAGAGAGAGAGAGAGAGAGAGAGAGAGAGAGAGAGAGAGAGAGAGAGAGAGAGAGAGAGAGAGAGAGAGAGAGAGAGAGAGAGAGAGAGAACGTTGCGCTAGGGCACTCTGGTAAGTGTTAACCCGACCACGCTCTCTCACTTTCTCACTTTGTCTCTCTCTCTCGTCGCCAAGTGATCATTGACTGGGGCACGTGCCACGAAGCTGAGAGCTTCAAAAGTGCTGACAGGAGGCACGTCGACGCTCTTCTCTCTTTCTCTCTCTCCCCCTCTCTCGAATATACGAACATGAAGTGCGACGGTTATATTTACATGTCGAGACGTATTTCGTCGTGTTGGGTTGAGCTTTTTCCCGCTCTTTGTTCCCGTCCCTCGAACCTCCACCAGTTTTCCATCTCTGGTCTATTTTGACATTGTCCATGGAATAGTTCCGGCCAAGGCGGCTGTCGAGATTCCCTGCTCTTCCTGTCGTCGTTGATGTCGCGCTTACTAGAAATGCCTGCTTTTCTATACGGCGACATATTGAGATAAACGAGAATATTTTGTTACTAGCTGCACCTGCGCCTCAGGCCGCGAGGACTTCGTGACTACGTTAGGTTAGGTTTCCCATCACAACGAAAATCTTCAAGCTCCTAATTATCGCGAGGTCTTCAATATTCTTCACACAACTCGAATGTACAATAGCCTGATCAGCTACGAAGGAATGCTAGTGCCAACATCTAGAAGCTAGAGCTCATCTTACAGTTTTGGATAAGACCACGGTCTTACATACAGGTCTGGAAACGAAGCCAGATTTCAATGGAGTCGCGAGGCACCGTTACGAGCTTCACTTTTCATTCCGCTCGCCGCCACCGCCGTCGCTACTATCGGCGAGTACCTCCCACTCACGGTCTTCTGTGATCTCTCCCTTCGCCCCTTGCCTTGTCTTAGACCGTGCCCCGTGCCATTTATTACTCCATTTTTTTATGACAACGTTCTCGATAACCTCTGTTTGCGTCAACGAGCATTTGTAGTTTGAAAAATATTCATAAAGCTGGCGAAGGTGGACCGTTGTTTCAGGGCTTTCTAAACTGACGAACCAATAAATGTATTTGTATATTCAACATTCCATGTGTTGCGTGTTTTTTTACTTTCGTCATCGAAAGAAACTCGGAATAAAATTCGAATAAAAATCCATTTCACTCGAAAAAGGTAAGTATTTTTATTTATTTTTTAAATTTTTATATTGGTCTTCTTCCAGCCATACAGGATCTTCCCCTTTTTACAAGCCCCACTTCTATTCTCTTCCACAATCCCCCGTCCTTATTCCACAATTCTTTCTCATCTACCTCTATTCCCCCTTCGCCCCCCACGAAAAAGGTAATGTGCATTTCGGATCATCGAGAAGAGTGAGAGAGACGGACGGAAGCTGTTCTGTCCTTATCGCACACGTACACGCCGATAGCAATGCCACGTAGTGGCGAAAATTGGAAACAACCGTGGGTTCGTTAACGGTGCCTACCCCCACCACGGTCGTTTCCAGACCTGTATGTAAGACCGTGGATAAGACGAAAGTATGGCGAGATACAAAATGCGGTGGCGCCATCTATTGTCAAATTGTTGTGCCGTATGATGAGATGGGGCTGGGTTGAAATTCCGAACTTTGAATGATCAGAACGCTCAAAACTCCGAAAGAATACTACCCCGGAAGATCAAAACTACGGAAGAGTTTTACACGAAAGACCAAAACTCCGAAAATCTGAACACCGTCGAAATAATTCGGCTCTGGAAGTTGTAAAAGTTTCATAATTTTCAATAAATCGATGAATTATTTCAAGAATTTTTCTTTATTGAGAAGTGATTTTAGGTCAATTTTGAAATTGGTCTAGACAATGTGATACGTTCCACATCATTTACAGTCAACTGTGTAGATTTTCGCTGGCATAATCTTCACGAACCTTGTGATTTCGGAACATTAAAATTAGGAATTTTAAACCGTCGGCGCTTGCAAAGTTCGGAATTTCAACCCGGCCTTCATGTCAAGATCATGCCAGCGGAAGTCTACACAGTTAAATGTAAATGATGTAGAACGTATAACATTGTCTAGAAAAATTTCAAAATTGACGAAAAATCACTTCGTAATAAAAAAAAATTCTTGAAATAATTCGTCGATTTATTGAAAATTTTGTAACTTTTAAAACTTCCATAGCTGAATTATTTTGACGGTGTTAAGATTTTCGGAGTTTTGGTCTTTCGTGTAAAATTCTTTCGGAGTTTTGATCTTTCGGGGTACTATTCTTTCGGAGTTTTGAGCGTTCTGACCATTAAAAGTTCGGAATTTCAAACCGGCCTATCTTGAATTTCGGAACATTAAAATTCGGAATTTTAAACCGTCGGAGCATTCAAAGTTCGGAATTTCAACCCGACCCCGACAAGATTTGGGGGGGGGGGGGGGCACCATTTACAAAGCCAATAATTAGCTGTTTTTTAAAGATTTTTTTATAAATAAAAGGATTAGCTGACTTTACTATAACTTTGTATTTTTTATTTCATATTTTGACTATGAGAAAGCATTGTTTTTGAAAAAACTTTAATTGGCTCGGTCCTCTCGAAAGGTCGCATCGTGAGTTGCAACATTTTTGGCATTCTAGGATTGGCTGTGTAATGGTCTGAAACAGATGAACCAAACGTTTTTTCAAACTTCAAACTCATATGCGTTCGGTGCACCAAAAGAATGAAAATTAAGAATTCGTCCGATGGCAACTTAAGAAAGTCGATGTTGTAATTTTTAATGAAATCTCCGCTACATTTTGTGGAAAAATTCGATTTCTATATTCGAATTTTACGTTTTTTTTTGTTCACCGATAAACTAATAGCACAAGGACCGCTGCTACCTCCTCGAGATAACCTAACTTTTCATTTATTCAATCGATAACTCGATAGCATCTCCCAATGGCGGATTTAGTCAGCCCGCGTCATTTTTTTGCTCAGTATACATGTATATATGGCCAACATAAAAGTGTCGTATTGCGAACAGTGCTTATTGCCATCCCGCGCGCTTGTCGTTCTCCGCTCATCGGGCGCTACACGATCCTACGATGTCCTCCAACGCGGACATCATAGGATCGTGTGAACGGAACCAGCTGCGCGCGGCACAATCCAAAGCAATGAGGATGACACTCATTTCACGAAGTCAAGTGTGTGTGTGTGTGTGTTCATAATAAAGGAGGATGAAAAAGGGGCAGGAGAGTGAGAGGGGGTGGATGGGCCTGGATAATGTGACGAAGACGAGCCACGTTGCAGAGCTGTTGAAAAAAAAGTGTCGATCCAATTCACCCCGCCCCCCAAACCGTACTGTCTTGTACATCAGGCTCCATATCCTTGGTTCGTTTAACCAAGAGTTTATATTTACGGTTGCGGGATGTTTCGAAAACAGAGAGGTTCCGCTCCCGCCTTCCCCCCAACGGGCATGTTAATCGCTTGCAGAGCGAGCAATGTTTTGCAAATATTGTCGCACAGGTGTGTGCGCATGCGTGCGCGCAATAGAGAACCTTACTGCCAATTTCTCCCGCTAGAGGGGACATTGTATTATACCGCAAACAGATCATGACGTTTAGTGAGATTCTCTTTGGTTTTGCCCGTGTTTCTACGACTACTGCTGAATTTTCTTTAAATAATCCGTTTGTCGTGAATAAATTGTGAAGAATGCATCAGTGCTGTGCAATTGGATGCAGAAACGAAGCCGTTCATTTATTTCCTAAAAACGAAAAACTTCGCAAGCAATGGGAAATTGCCATACGTCGCAAGCACTTTACAGCCACAAAATATTCAAGGCTATATTCTGATCGTTTTATATCTGCAGACTATAGAAATGAAGGATTTGCTATAGCTCAGTGTATACACATAATATTTTTGACGCTATTTACTTCTAAAAGTATATTGTAAAGTAGTTAATCATCATAACCTAAAAATTTATATTGCATTTGTTTAACCTTCTGGTATTATTTTATTACATAATACTTACCTACCTCATTTTCATTGTTTACGGGGATGAAATCGAGCCGGCAAATATTGAAAAAAGGGGTTATACCTTCCCTGTTTGTTTGGAACAAAAAAGAAACTTTAAAGGATGAACAGAGAAGGAAAAGCGTAGAAACCAATTTTTCAATTCCGATATAGTCAAATATCTGTAATTGTTGTCCATTGTGTCCATTCATATAATTTTAGTACAAGACAGACACCGTGAAAATGTACGGCGCGCGTTGACAGCTTCTTTTCTTTACATTATGTTTACGTGGCGCCATCTGAGCTGAGCTTTTCGTAAGGTTCTTATCGTAAGAAATATAACTTTATTTATGAAATAACTACGTGAACGAAGTTTAAAACCAAAATAAATTAACAAAAATGCAATCTTTACATAAATACACTTAAAAACTTAAATCAAAGTTTGGTAAAACGTTACGACTTGCCGAGATAGTGCGAGTGTCCGACGCTAGGTGCCGTCTGGCGTTGCGGGACTTTTCTCTACGTATAGCTGAAAAACTAATTGACCGATTCGGCTGAATTTTTCTATAAATATTTTAAACCTTATTGTCTAAAACATGACCCGAAATGTTTTCGAAAATTGACCAAAAGGTTTTTTTATTGCAAAATGTAGCCATTTTTTTGCGGAAAATTCAAAGTTGTTTCTAAGGGTATCATTTCATCGATTTTCAACATTTCTCACTTTTCCTTGGATCATATTCTGCGTGTGAGTGTTAACGAAAGAAAAATCTTCGTTGGTTTTTTTCAAACTAATCCCGCCGATGTGTCACGCCGTCTAACAACATCCGGCGCAACCCATTTGGAAGACCGTACCCATGGAGACTAGATACAGGAGCCTAAACTGCAATGGGGAAACGATAAAAAAAAGCGTGCCCAAAAATGAAGGCAACAGGGAGGGCGCTGCGATCCTGGGAAGGTGCGGCGCTAGCTTCACTCGACACAGATCGAACGCGAGTTTTACACGTTACTAGAGCCAAACGAAAAGACGGCGAAAAAAATGCGAAATTGAGAGCGGTCGAAAACTCGATGGTTATTATATTCTTAATAAATGAGTATTGTTAACTTTTAAAAGTTTAATCTTCATTTATCATAATTGCCAATATTCCTTCACATGGTCCTACAAGTTTTTAAAGTTCTTTACCTTTCGCGATTACTCCGCCATGTTTGATATCTCATTAATTAGCATGCTATAGCATAGTAATGAGATGGACAAATCCAGCAATATACAGAGGGCAACGCGAGGGTTGGAGCAAACGACGCACAAGAATGGGGGACCTCAATACCTATCGATTGAACCATGTATGTTATGCGATTTTCAGTGGTTTAAAAGTTATTTTGGTTTTTGTGATTTTTTTGTAAAATACTAATTTTATACGACAGTTCGCAAGTACAATGAAATTATTAAGTCTACTCCCGTGATTTTTTTCTTTACGTAGTATAATAGTGGGCCTAACGTACTAAAATACTACTTTCACACATGAGCCGAAAAATTTTCAAATAAAAAATTAAGTCCGTAAATGTTTTTGCAAATCCAATCTTTCTACCAACTCTCAAAGGCGCTAGGATAAAAAAATCACACAGGGTTGTTTTCTACAACCTATATATTTGAAACTTAAAGGAAGGTTCTGTTTTGTTGGGCCAAAAAATGTTCGGTTTTTCACCAATTTTTTATGCGAAAAGTATTAAATATAGAATGTTGATATTCGGTATGTTGACTAAGCGGTCTTTATTGAACATCAAAATATTTTTTAAAGTTTGATAAAACATGTTGGTGGGAGTGGGAGGAGCCACGTATGCCGGTGCGCAGGCGGTGACATTCTTCGCTTGCGGAAGTCCTAGGTCTTAACCTAAAAAATAAAATAAATAGAGAGCGATCGGAAGGAAGTTTGTTTTTTTTTTTCAAAAAATTTCGCAGTTTTTGCTCACTATTTTTTTATTTTTCATTTTTTCTTTTTGATTCTTGGTCAACTTATACACAATATTGTACAAAGTAAAAATATGTTTGATTTTTTTGCTTCAGATCACCTGTCCGGGACTTAGGACTTCAGCAAGCGAAGAATGTCATCGCCCGCGCACCGACATACGTGGCTTCTTCCACTCCCACCACCATGTTTTGTCAAACTTTAAAAAATATTTTGATGTTCAATAATGACCGCTTAGTCGACATAACAAATATCAATATTCTATATTTAATACGTTACGCATAAAAAATTGGTTAAAAATTGATCATTTTTGGGCCAAACAAGGCAGAACCTTCCCTCAATTGCAAACTACACACACGCACACAAACATTGTCATGTAAAAGTAATTTAATATTATTATTAGAGTATTACAAAAAGGCTTACCTTTTTCTCTCCATGACCGTGCCATACCTCCGCCATTTTTAAAGATAAAAAATAGTGGAACAGCCAAAAGTAGTAATGAAACATACCCTAAGTCTTCAAATTGTAAAAAAATCTTCCAAAACCGTCAAAATCAACAATTTTTTCCTCACCTTTCAAAAAATCAATTTTTTTGCCTTCTTCGACAGTTCATACTTTCAAGAACATCCTGTAAAAATTCCAAGGCCGTATCTCTAATCATTTTATCTTGCAAAAGTCGATAGTTAAATCTTTAAACGCGTTTTTCTCGAAATGAGATTTTTCCAATTTGCTAATATTGTAACTCAAAGAGCAATTATCCAATTGACTTGAAATTCGAACTGAGTACTCTTGAATATATTTACTCTACAACGACGTAGGATATTGTTGATTGGATGAAAATTGACGATTTGGCATTGAAAAAGACGACCATTTTATAGGCAAGAAAGCAGACTTTTTTCATAACAACGCCATTTTGTTCTATTTTGATATTTTTCGAAAATCCTACGCCATTGTACAGGAAATACCTTCCAGTTTAACATTTTTTCCTTTTTCGGTTTCAGCTACTCAATCGGCTGGAATCATGTCAGCAGTGGAGGAACTTTTTTTTTTGGCGCCTCCGAAGGCAGCGCATAAGTCGATTGGATCTCAATATTTTTCTATGAAAAAATTATGTAATATAGGTCAAATATAGCCAAATATATTGTTAATTTTCCGAAACATTTAATTGAGTACTTTTCTCCAAAAAAATTCCCGAAAATCATCAAAATTTTCAGCGTACACACTGGTATAGCCCCTTAAGGGATAACTCAAATTGAAGAAGGCCCACCATACGGTGCAGGAATTGCAGATTGAATTTTAACTTACTACTGTGTCCAAAAAATAAGGTGACATTGTATTTATTTCGAAAATTCTTTATTTATTTTTCCAAATCAATTTCATCCCCTTCAAAGTAATCCCCTCCCGATGCAATGCACTTATGCCAACGGATTTTCCAATCTTCGAAACACTGATTGTAGTCACTTTCCGGGATGGCCTTCAGTTCCGTCTTCGCTGCGGCTTGAATCTCCTCTATCGCATCAAAACGGTGTCCCCGGAGCGATCTTTTGGGCTTGCTGAACAGCCAGAAGTCGCACGGCGCCAGATCAGGTGAATACGGTGGTTGCGGAACGATATGGGTTGAGTTTTTGGCGAAATGATCACGAATTACGAGTGCAGTATGGGATGGTGCATTATCGTGGTGTAAAAACCAAGAATTGTCTTTCCACAATTCCGGCCTTTTTAGGCGGATAGCGTTACGCAAACGACGCATAACGTTCAAATAATATTCCTTGTTGACTGTTTGGCCCGGCGGAAGGAATTCATAATGCACAACACCACGATAATCGAAGAAAACAGTCAACATGACCTTGATTTTTGAGCGACTTCGGCGCGATTTTTTTGGTTTCGGCTCTCCTTTGGCACGATATTCGCTCGATCGATCGGTTGTTTCGGGGTCGTAAGCATAGATCCAAGTCTCGTCTCCAGTGATCATGCGTTCCATCTTGTCCTGATAGTCAGAAAGCATCGTTTCACACACTTCAACGCGACGCCTTTTTTCCAAAAAAATTCAATGTTTTCGGTACCAGTCGAGATTTGACGCGCTTGAGGCCCAAAACATCCTTTAAAATGGTATTGACCGAGCCTTTCGATATGCCAACCTCATCAGCAAGGTCTCTAATCGTTAATCGACGGTTTTTCAACACCAAATCGTTGATTTGTTGGACGTGAGCTTCGTCGGTTGAGGTTGATGGTCGCCCAGGACGCTCTTCGTCTTCGACACGTTCACGGCCGGTTTGGAACTCACTATACCACTTGTAAACATTTTTTTTAGACATAGCCTCATCACCAAAGGCTTTCTGCACCATCCTCAACGTATCCGCAGCAGAAAATTGATTCCGCAAATAAAATTTAATGCAAATTCTTTGCTCAACAAATTTCGACATCGCAAAAAACAAAAAACTCACTTTTAGCAGCTCACAAAACGGCGCGTATCTCAAACACTAATGAATATTTTGACATGTAAATTTGACATAGATGTCACTGACAGTACTACTAACCTAAAAAAAAATAATTCTCCAAATCCTTCGACGCGCGCAGTTTAAATTCAAATGTCACCTTATTTTTTGGACACAGTAGTATGATTACAACGATAGAACAGCTAGTAAAACTTCATGGCGTCGGTTCACTGTAACGTGTCGGAAAAATCGATTTTTTCTGTATTCTCTCAAAGTATACGTAGTCAAGATTATGTGAAAAAATACTTTATAATACCGATACTCTCGGCCGAAAAAAATATCGAAAATCGACCTGTTTTTTTGGAGCCCAGGCTTACGCAGGCCCGTTAACCTCGCTCTAACGGATCGTAGCGGTTCAACGCATCTCTCGGGTCGCGTAAATCAGCGGGTTTCGTTCCGTAAGCGCCGCGCGACGTTTATCGCTGGTTTCTTACTTGCTCGTGACCGCCAAAAAAAAGAGAAGACAAAAGAAATACTGGAACAAAAAATAAAACGTCGGGAAAATAGAAGTACGAAGAAGCGAGAGCGTACCAAGGCGCACGGAAATAACGCAGGAAATCTAAAAAAAAGAAAAAAAAAATTAAACTTCTGGACGTCGTTTCCACGCGCCAGATTTATTCTTATATTAACAATATATATTTAGCCCTCGGTGTACATTGGCGCTTGATACGCGAGACCATGGCGATACCCTTTCGTACGTGTGTGTGTGTGTGTGTGCAAGTGTTGGTCGTTTTTTTTTCTACGGGCCTTGGTCTCGCGACATATTCTATCAATGCGATAAAAATGTTAATTTCATCATTCGTTACTCGTAATACTCGTGCGACGTTTATAGCCCCCTTGAGGAATGATCAACGATATTATGATATGCTGATTTCGTCGTCGTCCAGAAGTTCGTCGTCCAAGTTGACGTCCTGAAACAAGAGAAAACGTTGTACAGTGTCTTAAGGCTGAAGCCTGAATTAAAAGATGCGAAAAATCGTTTTTTTTTTATTGATTAAGATCTTAGGCCACAGTAACGGGTATAAAAGCATGTGTGAATTTAACAATTTTTTTTCGCATGAAAAAATGATTCATTCATAAAATTAATTACACATCTATTTAGTATGAATATCAAGCTGTTAGAAATTTTTTTTTCGCTGTACAAAATAGCCGACTACTAATATTTTCTTTTATCTTTTTTTTAGGCGCTCCACGGCGTGACATTTATCATCTACAATTTTTTACCTAGAACGAAAGACAAAAGTTCTCGTCAATCTACATTAGAATACCTAGAGAAGTGCGTACGGAATTTAAAAAATATTGTTTTATTCAAAAGTTGTAGGTATTTGAACTTAAGAAATGAATTTTCAGTGAAAATTTTCGTCATGACTGCTCATAAAATGGAAAGTTTTCGATTAATCAGAAATTCCGTAAGTATTTCTCTGAGAAATGCAATTAAGAACATAACTTTTAAATTTGAAGTAAATCGAGTGAAAATTGTAGAAGTTATTTGTCACGCCAATTGGAAAAAAGCTGTTTCGAGAAGTTTCGAATAGTCGGCCATTTTGTACATCGAAAAAATATATATATATATATTTTCTAACAGCTTGATATTCATACTAAATACATGTGTAATTAATTTTATGAGTGAATAATGTTTTCATACGAAAAAAATTCTAATTTCGCACATGATTTTATACCCGTTACTGTGGCCTAGGCCTTAAATCGATAGATAAACTATCCAAGAATATATTTACAAAGTTACAGAGGTCAATTGTAAATATTGTAAATATGTAAGATACAAGGCTAAAAGCAGAGAAGCGAAAGATATTTTATATTGATATTTCCTCCTATTGAAAACTTTAAAGTGCACTTTCTCCAGTTTTCATTTTCACGATTTTTCCAAACTGGCGGGCGTGATAGCAAAAAAACTAAACGACCTATTGAATCAAACCAAAGTTTATTTTCTTATGGGTCTGAAGTGTGCATCGTTGAAATGCAACGAAAATTATTTCCAATTTCTCATTTTCGTGAATATCCAAAATCGTACTTTGCAAATTTCTGATAAATCGCTGAATAAGAATACTAAAAAACGTTTACGTGATTTTCAAAGCTCAAATCTGCCAAAGGAAATTTGGGAAATTAAAAAAAAAATTGTTTCGTTGCACTCCAACGATGCAAACTTCAACCCCATATTTTCTTCAGTGTAAAAATATCTTCTGAGTGAATTAAAAAAGTCGTTGAAAAAGTATTTTTAAATCATTTTTATAGCAGGTTAAACGATTTTTTTAAACACATTTTTTTTTCAAACCTGAGAAAAGTTATTACTTCGCAATTTTTTCAGCTTTATCTTAATTCACACAGAATAAAAATATATGACAATTGAAAATGTTATTATTTTTTTTTTTTTCAGTCAAGGATTACGGACTGCATCTTTCCCGCCGATTGGGGACTGCAGTGGGAAGACGCACATGGAATAGGCCGATGAATCTGCATTTATTGTTTCATGTTGAAAACTTTTTTTAAATACATTTCAAGCATACATGAGAAGATACCTCAATGTTTTCCGGGCTCACTTGTTTTTTCCTTCTAACAAAATTCCCGAAAAAAACGGTCTTTTTGGACGTTCTAATTCAGGCTCCCGCCCTGAGGCGGGCTTGTTTTTTCCTTCTAACAAAATTCCCGAAAAAAACGGTCTTTTTGGACCTTCTAATTCAGGCTCCCGCTCTAAGGCGGGATATACGTTTAGGCGGGGAAAAATTAAGCAATTTGAGGGTTGTTTTCAACTACGAAATAATTATTCTACATTTATCAAACTGTAGGTATACTTTAATAGGATATTTGAGCATACAAAATAATTTTTTTTTAATTCATTTTTCATGAAAGTGGCGGACCTGTGTCAGAATGTGCAGCAAGGTTGCCAAGGGAGTTGCCAATCAGCGTGCAGTCTAGGTTCTCGTAGATTTGCAAAAGAAATCGAAATTCTTTCGAGTTTAAAAGGCATAGTTTCTATTTGACAGTAATTAAAATGAAGAAATCTCAAATGAAAAATATCGGCACGCATTCACAAAAAAATCAACATTTCACGCAAAATTTCTGTAAAATTTGGATTAAGAAAGGACGCTATTGCATCCAAGGAATTAACCAAACATATTGTTTTATAGTATATATTACGTTGTAATGTGTACGGGTAATCATGTCTCGGTTTTGAGGTTATGTGCAGATCATAGACGCGTGTGTGATTGCGAGTGTGAGACAAGGAGTGTGTGCTCGTGAATGTGTCACGTGGTTGCCACGTCTGTTTTGACGTTTTCGAAGATTTACCATTTTCTTCCGGTTTTAATTAAATATCACCGAAATTGCTTCGACCACGCGTACACATTTTTAGAATAGATCCTTTAACGGCGGGGTAAAGTTAATTCGGCGAAAAAAAGGCATGTTTTAAAGATTTTTTTTTGGCATAACGAATAGTGTTCGTTTATTGAAAAATTTACATATAATAAAGTAACATTTGAACAACATTCTCCTAAATTTGCATTGCAAAATATTCAAAATTGAGCGAGTGAAAATTAAACCCCGGAGGCGCCTCGAAAAAAAGTTGGTTTGCGGTGTGCACCATAACTCGCAACAGAATCATTTGAAACAAAAAAATCAAAATGCATTTGTTAAAGGAGATGTTTCTCGAGGTAATGACGGGAGGATTTTTTTTTCTTTCGATTTTTCGATTTTTCGTAGCACTTGGGAGCCAAAAACCCGATTTTCGCAAAAAAAAATCGGCTAATTTGTTGTTGAAAAATTAGTAATTATTAAAAAAAAAACAAAAAAGCCCTCGACAATACCTGGTGAATTATGTGAAGAAGTACTGTGCAAAATTTCAAAGCGATTGGTCCAGTAGATTTTGAGTTATCGTGCACACGGACTTCAAATATGACAAGTCTCAGAAAAACGGTTTGAAAAACGCAGAAGAGAAGAGAACGGCATGGAGCAATAGACGCTCAAATACTCATAACTTCGTCAATTTTACTCCGATCGACTTGAAATTTTAACACAATATTGTTGATATATTATGCATTCATTTGAAAATTTAAAAAAAAATAAAAAAAAAAAAATTTAATACTTTACCCCGCCCTTAATGTCTTCTATATACGTAGAAAAATGTACGACTCGTTTCTATGATTTTAGCTATATTTTCATAATATAAATATCGGAGAAAGTGCTATTTGTCATAAGAGCACACGTTAAATTAGTCATTGTATAACTTTTGATGTGTTGGTCAATCGTCTTTAAGTTTTTCACATGAACTAAGCTAGGATTTTCGAATATCTCAAATTTCGAACAGTTTATTATAATTTTTAGTTGTGCCCATACATCCTTAAAGATCGTTGATTTCACTTTTCAAAAATTGATCTTCATTTTTTTAATAGTTACGTAAATATGGTGACTTTTTTCATAGTTTTTGTATGGTCGAGTTTGAATTTGTCGTCACATTGTGAAAAAAAATGTTTTTTAAAATTGACGATCGTCAACGACTCGTATTTATTATTAGCGTAAATAACCCGTTCAGTTTTTAGATTTCGGATGGACCGTTTAAGCTGTCTACCACCAAACGCGCCGAAAAAATTTTCATCATCTGCCGGCAGCCATGTTTTTCTGCCTTTTTCTACAGTTTATACTTTCAATAATATCCTGTGAAAATTTCAAGGCCGTATCTCTATCATTTTATCTTGCGAAAATCGATAATTAAATCTTTAAACGCGTTTTTGTCGAAATGAGATTTTTTAAATTTGCTGACATTGTAAATGAAAGAGCAATTATCCGATTGACTTGAAATTTGAACTGAGTACTCTTGAATATATTTACTCTACAATGACGTAGGATATTTTTGATTGGATGAAAATTGACGATTTGGCATTGAAAAAAACGACCATTTTATAGGCAAGAAAACAGACTTTTTTTCATAACTACGCCATTTTGTTAGATTTTGATATTTTTCGAAAATCCTACGTCATTGTAAAAGAAATACCTTCCAGTTTAACGACATTTTTTCCTTTTTCGGTTTCAGCTACTCAATCGGCCGGAATCATGTCAGCAGTGGAGGAATTTTTTTTGCGTCTCCGAAGGCAGCGCATAAGTCACTTGGATCTGAATATTTTTCTATGAAAAAATTATGTAATATAGGTCAAATATAGCCCAATATATTCTTAATTTTCCGAAACATTTAATTGAGTACTTTTCTTCCAAAAAAATCCCGGAAATCACCCAAGTTTTCAGCGCTCGCACTGATATAGCACCTTAAAGCTCTCAGTATATGTACCTCTATGTGTACCTCTAGATGTTTAAAAAAATGCGTTTCTTTTTCACCAACCGTTCCCCACATAAAAATCGAAATTTAGCCATTTTCTTTCGGGCCTCTAGGTACCCCTTAACACGATTTGTAATGATCGCACAAATGAAAAGTCTCCGGGACAAGACTGGGGAGCATTATTTTTACCTACAAAAAAATCTGTTGGGGAGCGGTCGTCTTCGGGAGTATCAAAATGCAACGAAATTAAGGAGTACAAGAGTCGATAAATAGATCTCGTAAAAGTTCGCTTAGCTATAAAATACCCGGGAAGGCATAAAAAAGAAAAATAATTTTGCAGTTTCGGTATTTTGATTTTTACGGTCCGAGAGATATTTTGGCACCGTGTGTGCATGGGTGCAAGTGTATATATTGCTAGGTGTAATAAAACTGTAGGGTCCGTATGTTTGGTAGTTTATAACTCGCGAACTACTATATCGATTTCGATGAATCCTTGCCAGAACCGTAGCTTGAAGCCTGGAATGGGATTTAGGCTGAGGGCATTACGCTATGTGGTGGTTCATGACAATGCCAACGAACAAACATCAAGATCGTATTACGATCTTTGAAAAAAAAAGATTACAAATGAACAAACACATGAGAAAACGAGCGGAGGAACAAAAAATTCACGAGTGACCTGAGTTCTGTGTAATATATTTATTTTGAAAAATGGTCGGTAAATATTCGGACAGTGGGGCTCCTGCTAGAATCAGGCTATTTTTTTTCTTATTTCTTTTAATGATCATAGCAGATGATACAAAGTAATATTATGACGGCGCACGACATTTTTTCTTCAAAAAAAAAATTATTTAAAAATTTGGACGTTTGGACTCATTGAAAATGAATGGCGTACTATTCCATGGGTGCGTGGAATCGTGGGGTGCGTAGAACACTGGGGTGGCCCCCCACCCCAGTGTTCTACGAACCCCACAATTTCACGTACCTATCCAAGTTGCCCCCCGCCCACCCCAGTGTTCTACGCACCCCGGGATTCCATGCACCCATCCAAAGTGCCCAACAAACCCACCCCAGTGTTCTACGCCACCGTACGCCATGGGTGCGTGGAATCGTGGGGTGCGTAGAACACTGGAGTGGGTATTTTACTGAATATGGTAAAGTACCCACCGAAAAGCATATGGTTATTTTTTTCGGAAACATGCGCCGTTACAATAATGATAAGGATGATGTTTGTTAACCATATTAAACCATTTATACAAAAATTTGCCTGATTCTAGCAGAAGTCCCACTTCCAAATATTTACCTTGAGGCGAGGAAACGAATTAGCTGGTTTTCATGATTTTTTTTCAAAAGGAAAGATTTCTTTACCATTTTTGAGACTTAGGGTATGTTTTATTACTATTAATAGAAAAAAATACCATGTAACAGCCAAAGGTGTTACATGGTATTTTTTCTATTAATCCTCAAAAATGTCGGAGGTATGGTACGGTCTTTTAAATCCCATTTTCGAGACTCGCGTAACGTAGAGCTAAAATACCAATCGACCGATTCTGATGAAATTTTGTATAAATCTGGTAATAAATAAATGAATGATATTGAAAATTTTAAAAAGCATTTTTTAAATGCCAAATGTAGCCTTTTTTCGGAAATCTCAATCTTTTTTGTTTCAAAGCGTACCATTTTATGGATTTTCAACATTTCTCACTTTTTTTTGGTTCATATTCTGCGTATGAGCATTAACGAAATAAAGATCTTCGTTGGTTTTTTAAAAGATTAATCCCGACGACGCTACGTGTCACGCTGTCTAACAACATCCGCCGCAACCCGCTTAGAAGACCGTGCTATACCTTCATCATTTTAGACGATTAATTTTACAAAATACCATGTTACAGCCAAAAGTAGTAATGAAACATAACCAAGTTCCAAAAATTGCGAAGAAATCTTTCCTTGAAAAAAAATCATAACAATCAGCAATTTTTACGTCGCTTAAGGGTATCTCCCTCATAAAAAAGCCAAATTCTTCCCGTGTGAAATCAATTACAAGCAAGCTTGTTCGTTCCAATGAGCAATACTTTGAATAAACCAGTTTGTCGATTTGGACCCGGGCCACTATTTTATTTTTCATTCAAAAATGGGCGGTTCCATATGCAACCACCTAATAAATTTCACAAATCAGCACATATATATACTGATTTGTGAAATTTATTAGGTTAGGACATGCTCTTTTATATATATAAGAACATGTCCTAACCGATTCATCAACGCCAAGGCAAAACCGCTGAAGCTGACTACATGAAATTTGAACAGTATGTTGCCTCTGTGACGTAAGCATCCACTAAGGGATTTCTCAAAATTTAACCCTTAAGGAGAGAAAAGGAGAGGCAATGTTTGTGTCAAATTTTTTAAAAAACTGATCGGATTTACTTGAAATTTGGTATTCGTGCTTCTTGACACAATTGATAAACACGTATTTCAGCCCTTTGTGAAATTCAACCCCTAAGTGGAGAAAGGGGATGATCGAGTATGTGTGTAAAGTTAAAAAAATATGGTCAGAAGATTTACTCGAAACTTAGTATTAGAGCTCTTCAACACAATTAATAAAACACGTATTTTAGCGTTTTTCAAAATCCATCCCCCAAACGAAGAGGGGTAGCAAAGTTTTTACGGAAAATTTGAAAAATCCGGTCAAATTTACGTTAAACTTTGTATTACTGCTCCTGAACACAATTAATGAAACTTCAGCGTTTTTGGAAATTCAATCCTTAAGGGGAAAAGGGGGTAGCAAAGTTTGTATGGTAAAAGAAATATCTATTCAGATTTACTTGAAACTTAGTATTAATGCTCTTCAACACAATTCTACGTGTTCCTTAATGACACAATTCAGGTGTACATTTCATTAAGGGGTTAGTCCATAGTAACGGGTATAAAATCATGTGCGAATTTAACAATTTTTTGTATGAAAAAATGATTCACTCATAAAATTAATTACACATCTATTTAGTATGAATATAAAGCTGTTAGAAAAGATATATATATATTTTTTTTCGATGTACAAAATGGCCGACTGGTAACATTTGCTTGTTATCTTTTTTTAGGCGCTCCGCGGGCTGACATTTGGCATGCACAACTTTTTACCTAGAACAAAAAACAAAAATTCTCGTCGATCTACATTAGAATACAGTCCGACCTCCGAATAAGAAACCCGGCGATAAGAACCTTTCCCCAGTTTCTCACTCGAGCGCTTCCCCCACTCCGACTCGAACTCCGAGCTCGAGAATTTTGTACGCGGAACCTCTGGTTAAGAAACCAGCCTGGGAGAGATTATTCGCGCAAAATAGAGTGAACGTTGTAGTGTAAATTGATGTGTGCATGCGTGCGTGAGTATGTGTGTGTGCGTGTGTGAATGTAACAATGTACAAGTTTATTAGAAATTGTTTGTATTCATTAAAAAGATACATATATGTGTTGACAAGATTTCATATAAAATAAAAACAAAGATAAGGGCGTTTAAAGATTTTCATATAAAACAACAAAAGTTTCCGAGATGTAAAGAAAAGCGTTTTCGTCTTGTTGCGTATTATTTTGATCCGCAACGCACTCAACTGACGGTGGAATATTTTTGAGAGAGTCGAACTCTGCCACTGAAGATGTATCCTCAGAGATATTGACTTCATCTTTTATATAAATGGGATAAAACAATATGGACATAAAGCTCTTTGTTTAAATTATCACCTTGTGGCGCAGATTCTGTACTATTTTCTTCGACTTGTATACTACAGTCTGATCTCTTACGCTTCTTTACAGTTTCGAGCATTTTATAACAGTTAATAGTAATTCAGATACAGGAGTACACAACAATAATGGTATGTATATTAACGTAAAACAAAAATTCGCTAAATAAATATCCACGCGCAGTCGAAAACGTTTTTGCATGGACGATGTGAATACTAAGTTGCAACTCGTTCGAGCGAGTTTCTTGTTGAGAGGATCGCATGCGAAAAAGAGTGAGAAAGACCGACAGAGGTAGTGAGCGCGGAGCGCGCGCCTGGTGGGGGTATGCGCTATATAAGAAAAACTCTTCCCCTTGGGGGCTTTTGGTTTCTTATTCGGAGGTCGGACTGTACCTAGAGAAGTACGGACGGAATTTAAAAATATTGTTTTATTCAAAAGTTGTAAGTATTTGAACTTAAGAACTGAATTTTCAGTGAAAAATTTCGTTATAACTGCTCATAAACTGCTCATAAAATGAAAAGTTTTCGATTAATCAGAAATACCGTACGTACTTCTCTGCGAAATGCAATTAGGAACATATTATTTAAATTTGAAGTAAACCAAGTGAAAATTGTTGAAGTTGTTTGTCACGACAATTGGAAAAAAGCTGTTTCGAGAAGTTTCGAGTAGTCGGCCATTTTGTACATCGAAAAAAAATATATATTTTCTATCAGCTTGATATTCATACTAAATAAATGTGTAATTAATTTTATGAGTGAATCACTTTTTTATACGAAGTATATATATATATATATATATATATATATATATATATATATATATATATATATATATATATATATATATATATATATATTAGGTGTACAAATAAGTTTTAGGACAGTTTTCAAAAAATTCAAGATTTATTAAAAAAGAAGTAAAACACAGTTATTCATCGAAGTAATCTCCATCGCACTGAATGACCTTCAGCCATCTCTCAGGTAACTCGCGGATGCCTTTTGCAAAGAAACTTTCGTCTTGCGGGGTGAGAAATTTAGCGACCCATTTTTCCACTTCTTCAAATGTTTTGAATCGCACGTCAGACAAATCGTACTGCATTTTCCGGAATAAATGATAATCGGATGGGGCTAAGTCTGGTGAATACGCCGGGTGTGGTACAGCTTCCCAACCAAGCGCTAGTAACGTATCCTTGACCGGTTTACCCACATGAGGCCGCGCGTTGTCATGGAGCAGTTTTACTGGACGTTTTCCTTTACCAGAAAATGGACGTTTCTTCTCAATTTCTTGATTCACTTGCATCAATTGATGACAATAGCGATCGGTAGTAACTGTTTGACCAGGTTTGAGAAGTTCATAATACAGTACGCTTTTCATATCCCACCATATGCACAGCATGACTTTGTTACAATAAACATTGCGCTTTGGCGTGGATGTTGTCGGCTCGCCGGGGTCAACCCAATGATATTTGCGTTTCGGATTATCAAAATAAATCCACTTTTCATCGCCGGTCACAATTTTCCACAAGAAAGACTTTCTATGTTGCTTGTTGTAAAGACTCACACAAATGTTAAGACGGCTATTTTTATTTTCTTGAGTCAGAAAGTGTGGTACCCACTTTGTTCCTTTTCGAATCTTACCCATTGCTTTTAAACGATAAGAAACAGTTTGTTGAGTTACTCCAAGCTGTTCCGAAAGTTGTTTCTCCGTCTGACAAGAGTTTTCATCCAGCAACGCTTGCAGTTCCTGATCGTCCACCTTTACAGGAGGCCCCGTGCGTTCACGGTCACTAACGTCGAAATCACCTTCTTAGAATCGCTTATACCAATACTCACATGTACTTTTAGATACAATGTTGTCTCCAAGAACAGAACATATCGATTCACACGCTTTCCTAACACTTTTTCCTTGATGGAATTCATAGCGAATGCAGTGTCTAATAAATAGCTTATCGGTCTGCATGTTTAATTTACAGAATTTATAGGTTATGTTTATGACTCCTTTACGTTTCGATACTACATATCAAGCGCCATCTATGATAAGTGAGCAGGACCTTTGAATTAATTTAGAATAGCTGTTATGATACAAAATCGAAGTGTCCTAAAACTTATTTGTACACCTTATATATATATGGGATCATAAAAGTGCAGCGGTGATTAAGATGTCGCAAAAGGTCATGTATTTCGATCACGGTACAATAAGCTCCGCTACAACTACTGTTTATGTTTCTTCCCTTCGCGACTTGTATCTCTTCTTGGTAACCTGGTAACTTGGTAGCTCTGTAGCCTGTAGCAATCCTTCGATATATTACGTTCCCACATATATATCCGATTATTGGCCGAAAGATGGGTCAAGTTTGTCTCTTCCGATGGGCAATACTTTGGATAAACCAGTTTGTCGTTTTCCACCCGAATGACTATCTTGTCTTTTACCCAAAAATGGGCTGGTTTATACGTTTCATAGACATCATAAGATAGGACTATTTGCAATATCAATATAAACATAGAAAATGACATTTTTCCCTATACCGATGTAACGTATATCCGTATATATGTATGTATGGAAAATCAATAGGGGGGTTTATTACTGTTGAAGCGTTTAACCGATACAAATGGCCGGGGAGGAAAAGAGAACAGGCGAACGGTCAGGGGCGGGGGGGGGGGGGGGAGTGGAGAAGAAGGCGAACCACCGGGTCGCGTTCTCCTTCATCGGAGCTTTTTGCAAGACCCCGCGAGGCTTGTTTACTCGCGAGCAGTCACGCTGCATTTTGTTTACAGCCATGTTGCCATAACAATCCGGCGCACCGACGTCGTAATCCGGGATATCGTTGGCTCTACGCACAGACCCACGTCTCGTCGCGACTTACTCCGTTCTTTCTTGCTCTTTCTACCACTAAATCCATCTCACTCACTCACTCATTCTCTCTCCCTCTGTCTTTTGTTTCCTCGTTCTTGCTCCGGTCTCTATTTCTCATTATGTTTATCTTCTCGACTTCCTCGTTAGAAGAAAAAAGAGCCGGTGTATGGAAGAAACAAGGGTGAGTGAAAGTCCGCTAGACATGGGGCGAAATAATTTTCATCGATTCGAAGAGGCGCTATGGGGTCCAGTGAGAAGACTCTGAGGGTCGTTTTTGTTCGGCTAATGGACGAAATGGGATTTCGAGACAAAATTTATTGTTGCTTCGTTTTGAGAATTGCCGAAGTGTCTTGCCGGGTGTTTAATGCAGACGCAAAAGAACCCAAACAATCTACTTTATAGTTTGGTTGAGTTGTTTGGGTTTGCTTGGGTTATGACTACTGTTGTACAATAATTGTCTTTGGGTGTACAATCAACGTTTGTTCGGGTTTATAGGGCTTGCTTTTCGCAACCTAAACTTTCTACTATTCTTTGCAGCATACAAACAAAAACGAAGTTTTTTGCAGAATACAGACCCAAACTAATATTTTTTTGGCGAATTCAAACCTAAACAAAGCCAAACAAACTACTATTATTAGCAGATGCGAACCTGAACATACCCAAACAAACTACTATTCTTTGCAGAATGCAAACCCAACCAACCTACTATTATTTGCAGAATGCAGACCGAAACAAACTACTATTGTTTGTAGAATACAGACCGAAACAAACTACTATTGTTTGTCGAATACAGACCGAAACAAACTACTATTGTTTGTAGAAGACAGACCGAAACAAACTACTATTATTTGTAGAATACAGACCGAAACAAACTACTATTGTTTGTAGAATACAGACCGAAACAAAATACCATTATTTGTAGAATGCAGACCGAAACAAACTACTATTGGCTGTAGAATACAGACCTCAACAAATCCAAACAAACTACTACTATTCGAAGAGTACACACCTAAACAAACTACTATTCTTTGTAGAATACAGACCCAAACAAACTATGTTTGTAAAATACAGACCGAAACAAACTATGACGTTGAAGTTTGCATCGTTGGAATGCAACGATATTTTTCTTCAATCTTTTATTTCTTTATTTTTATCATTATCGACAGTCTATTTTTTTACAAACTGAGATGGCAAGTCTCTAATAAGAATATGCGAAAAGATTATATTTATTTTCACAGCCCAAATCAGTAAAAAAAAATTGAGCGGTAAAAAAGAATTAGTTTTCGTTGCACTCCAACGATGCAAACTTCAACGTCATAACAAACGACTATTACCTTTAGAATACAGACCTCAACCAATCCAAACAAACTACTACTATTCGAAGAATACAGACCTATACAAACTCTAACAAAATACTATTCTTGGCAGAATACAGACCCAAACAAACTACTATTGTTTGCAGAATACAGACCGAAACAAACTGCTATTATTTGATAAATACAAACCCAATTAAACCCTAACAAATTATCATTGGTTGCAGAATACAGACCGAAACAAACTCTAACAAACTACTATTGTTGGCAGAATACAGACCAAAATAAACTATTCGGTGTTGGAATTAATTCGTAGCGTTGTACAAGAGATGGCGTAGGTAGTACAGTATTTGGTTTTTATCGACAATAATGTATTCATCCTGAAAGAGCAATCATTGAATGTAATTTGCTGTACATAACCTCATTTTCAATCGTGAATGACAACGCTTTATAATCTATTGAATATGCCAACATTTGTGCCGAATAAGGTGTTTTTGCAGGGAGTTTTACTTCCCGCTTTTTCCCAGTTTTTTGCATTGAATTGTCACGGGGGTTAAAAAATTGATCCATTACGACAATCCGAAGTGCAGAAAGTCATGGGTTAAGACCGGCCAACCAACAACATCAGTGACAAAGCCAAATATCCATGGGTCTAAGCTCCTGCTCTGTATTTGATAGGATTAGAGGGGTGTGATTTATTATGAACTGCTGAAACCGAATGAAGTCATAACTGGGGATCACTACCAACTGCAATTGATGCGCTTGAGTCGTGCATTGAAAGAAAAACGGCCGGAATACTCCGAAAGACACGACAAAATCATTTCGCTACACGACAATGCTCGTCCGCACGTCGCAAAACCGGTACAAACATATATGGAAACACTTAAATGGGAAGTCCTACCCCACCCGCCGTATTCTCCAGATATCGCTCCTTCTGATTACCATTTGTTTCGTTCGATGGCTCATCAGCCTGTCTGAGCAAAAGTTCACTTCTTACGAAGATTGTCAAAGATGGGTCGATTCGTGGATTGCATCTAAAGACGAGGCGTTCTTGCGACACGGTATTCGTACCCTATCCGAAAGATGGTTAAAAGTAGTAGAAAGCGAAGGGCAATACTTTGATTAATGCATTTTTTTTATTTTCGTTTAAAATAAATAATTTTTTTTTCATTAATAAAACGCTACGAATTAATTCCATGTCCTAATACTATTGTTTGCAGAAGACAGACCCAAACAAACTACTATTGTTTGAAGAATACACACTAATTAAACCGTAACAAATTATCATTGTTTGCAGAATACAGACCGAAACAAACTACTATTGTTTATAGAATAAAGACCTGAACAAATCGAGACAAACGACTATTATTTTAAGAATACAGACCTAAACAAACCCAAACAAACTACTGTTATTTGCAGAATACAGATCCAAAAAACGAAGCTACTATTCTTTGTAGAATACGGACCCAAACAAACCCAAACAAACGACTATTATTTGCCGCTATTCTCCACTATTCTCTGCAAAATACAGATTTCAACACACCCAAACGAAGAACAATTCCTTACAGCATACAAACCTAAATAAACCCAAACTACTATTATTTGCAAAATACAAATCCAAGCAAACCCAAACAACCTACCACTACTATAACTGTACAAAAAGTCTTAATGCATTATTTTTTCTTCGGCTTTGTTAGAGTTGTCTTTTTTTTCTTTAGCTCGCTACTACCGCTGTCCAACAAACCGTGAAGAAATCTTTCCAAGTGAAAAAAAATCACGAAGATGAGCAATTTTCTCCTCGTCTTAAGGTATTTCTTCCCTTAAGGCCTTAGGCCTTATCATACATATCAGCGACTGTATACAATAATTTTTTGAAGCGATTAATTTCAAAACGGCGGCTGTGCAGCGTTTATCTCAAAAATGCATTTTTTAAGTTGGCCGGAAACATAACTCAGACGATTGCATAGTTGGTTTGTTATTAACGATTTTTCAGGCAAATTTTTGGAAAGTGAAAAAATGGCCTAAAACATCGTCAGATAATTGTTAATAACAATTGAACTATACAATATAAAAAAAATCCTACGTACTTCCATAGATAATGTATTTTTCAAGATATATTCAACATTTCATGTGAATCGGTTGAAAATTGTCCGATTTATGTTTCCGGCCAACTTCAAAAATGCAGTTTTGAGATAAACGCTGCACAGCCGTCATTTTGAAATTAATCGCTTCAAAAAAATTAATGTATACAGTCACTGATATGTATGATAAACACCCTTTTTTGTAATGTCGATTTATTTTGTAGTTTTTCTGAAGAAAATCCCCAAAAAGCCTATTTTTCGGCCTCTAGAGTGGCCTAACGTCTTAGGGGGCCAGTCCACTTTGAAAATTTCAAAAAATCGAAAGCAAGCAAGACTTGAAGAAATCGATGATGATGAGCAATCAGAAGGGATTTTGTCCGGTGCAGGAATTGCCGATCAAGTTTAGGTAAGAGTTTTTCATAGTATAAATTTCAAAGGCGTTTTGCCCGAAACAACGTTTTCAAAATCTAGCTCCATCGTATCTCTAAAACTAATAAACCGATTCTCTTGAAATTTGAACCACATATTGTAAACATGATTCGCAACAAGGTGACCCTCGATGGTTTTAAAATTTTTATTATTACTCTTTTTTTGCGAAAAACTGCGGAAAACTCGTTTCTAAACTTTTTTCGTTTTTCATCTGCCATTTTTTCATTTTTTGATAAAACTTTATGTCCGAGGGTCATTTTGTAGCCGGTATCATACTGAATCTAATGGACCTCGATTTTTTGTTTCAGACGAGCCATTGCCAAGTTGTGATGGAGCTACCTAGTCCACCTATTTTTGAGGCGTTACGTTAAACAATAGTTTTTGTACTTAAGAATAAATAAAAATGAATGACAATTTTTTTAAATGTATTTCAAGCCTTAATTTATCAAGCCCAACAACTTTTATATTCATATCTTTTATAAAATCCTCAAAAAAAATTGTGAAAATAGCCTTTTTTCGTGGCTCCAAAGTGGACTGGCCCCTTGAAGAAATTCGGAAATATAAGTTTCCATTGCACTCCAACGACGCGAACTTTAATCCTATCGATTCGACGTGATCATCCCTTTTTTGTCCTGCCGTTTCAACTTTTTCGTAAACATTTGCAATAACGACAACAACGACAACACCAAATACTCCCATCTCGCACTGCAGCAACAATGCTCATAAAAAACAATGTCAACGCCAATAACAACGATGAAGTCGTTCTCGATATTCGTTACAGGACTGCCTTACTTCCCGTCGTCGTTGTTTCTATCACCGCACGATAAAAATACGAATTTCGTACGTACACGAAGGCGAATCGGCCATTACCGATCCCGCAAGAGGATATTTCAATGCCCGACGTAGAAACGTGGAATATCTTTGTTTCTCTCGTTTGCTTTCGCGCTCCTCGTATTTTACGAGCTTACGCGAGAGAGCTACCGCGTATTATCGCGAGAGTTATACGTGCACGAGGAGGGCATTTTGAGAGGCGAGAAGGCGGGGTTGGAGGGGGGGAGGGGAGTAAGAGGTATTATGTGTACGCGGAGCATACGTCGGGAGGTTATATACCTGCTAACCCTAAGCCCTTGGCTCGTTACGGTCTATTTTAGCAATTTAATACCCTTCTAGAGTTACTCTCGATGTCGTGTGTATTTTAAGGGCATTAAGCCATCGGCTAATTGCCGGGCTTCTCTTCGCGTGTCTACTCGCGCGCCACTACGTGCTCCTGTTCCCTACATTTCGTGTTTCTCCTTTTTTTCTCCGTTGTTTTTCAGCCCCGCGTTTTTCTTGCTCGGTGTCCGCTGATTTCACTTGAGAAAAAAAAAGGAATCGATTGTGCAAATTGGAAAATCGAAAGTACTCGAAAGTTGGAATTCGAAAACGTAGCTCGAAGCAGCACTTCGGAAATGTCAAGGACGGAAAGTCCCTAAATGTCACTGATGGATGGTAGTGATGATATCTTTCAATAGCATGAATAATGCCGTTGGCTGAATGTTTATAGACTTCAATGTGCAAGGTGTTATTTCGAAGGATTTTTTAAGGGGGGAGATACCGTTTGGCGAAGAAAAATATTCCAATTTTTATGATTTTTTTAAAAGGGTGTCCACACACCTGGATAGGTGAGAAAGATCGATTTTTCAAAAAAGTGCTCTTTCGAAAGCACTACACTGACAGAAAGATTCTATTGGTATGAACTAATCGCGTGTATTTGATTTTTGCTTATTTGAATTAACTAGATTTTTCGTGGAATCAATTTTTTCCTATTGCATTTCATTATTGAAATGATTTACTTCAAATATATTTATTTATTCAAATGAAACTATATTCAATATCGTCCAATAACTAAATAGTTTATTTATTCCTAATAAATCTGTGATTCGGTTTCATCTGCTCAAAAAACAATTTAGTTGAATCCACTAAATGAATCTATTTGATTTTTTAAGATTTAAATTAAATAGAATTTTCGTAGAGTCAACCACTTTTCTATTTGATTGAATGGTCTGTCTTTATTGCGACACACAGAGCAAAGAGGTGTGGGGGTAGAGCGGGTGGAGAGAGAGGAATAATATATATATATTAGACTGATTCAAAAAAACATTTTTTTTCTGGATTCTCGTGCTATTGTTGGGCACTGATAAAACAAAATTTCTCTAAAAAGATGGGCGCGGTCACTCAATTTTTAGAGGTGGCTATCTTGAATTTTTTGTATTTGAATTTTTTTTAACGAACGTATTGCATTTAAACATAGTCATGGCTTCGGATTACGGATAAAAATCGGAAAAGTTTTGAGTTTGTTCTTTTACAAACATAACAGAGAAAAACTGACCATACGTCGAAGTGCACACGAAACGATGAAAGAAATTTTCGAACAATGGAAATGTGCTGAAATTCCAACACGTCGATTGAATAACGCAATCTTGAAATCAATAAAACTCCATCTAGTCTGGAAACAACTTTTAAAAAATCGAGTTAAAAAGAATTTGCCGTCACAAATATCGAAGGAGCGTAAATTTAAGAGAGATTTGGACAAACTGTTCAACGTTGCACATTTTCTTTCTGCCCAAAATGTTAACGAACTTGAGAATGGCTGGGAAGAAATGTAAATGAGTTTGAAGATAATATAAGCGTAGCATTTTGAAAATGTAAATATACGATTTATGAATAAAAGCTTATAATTTAATTTTTCGTAAAAAGTGCAAAATGTTAATGCGTATAAATAAATCTACATGAATAACGAGAGTAGTATAGACGCCATTATTGATCTACCTGGATTTGAATTGTGAATATTGCACCCTTTTCAAATTGTTAGAGTTTATTTTTGTTACGAAAAAGCTGCTGGATGTGATTTTTATCCGTAATCCGAAGCCATGACTATGCTTAAATGCAATACGTTCGTTAAAAAAATTCAAATACAAAAAAGTCGAGATAGCCACCTCTAAAAATTGAGTGACCGCGCCCATCTTTTTAGAGAAATTTTGTTTTATCAGTGCCCAACAATAGCACGAGAATCCAGAAGGAAATTTTTTTTTTGAATCGGTCTAATATATATATATATATATATATATATATATATATATATATATATATATATATATATATAGGTTACGTTAGAAAAATATATAGCATGTTATTTCATAAAACTCTCTAATTATCACAATGATATTGACTAATTGACATAGTTTATGTGACACAGCGAATAATTATAGGAATTCATTTGGTGTCTTAGCAATATCTGCGACTAAGATGATACAAGCACTCGGTAGCATAGGGGCAGCGTGCGTAGCTATGAGTAGGTAGGTTCTAGGTTCGATTCCCATATAGGTGAAATACTTTCTTCGATATAAATCATCTCAAAAGGCCAGGCAATGACGAATTACGATACAAAATCGTTGTCGTAAAGCTCTCAATGAAGAATTTCATTTTATTTTGGCTTTATGAAATATTTTATGTATATAGTACACTTAGATTTACAGTGTACATTGTAAGCAAATAGAGACTTAGTTGACTCGAATCTTTATTTATTCAATTTGAATATATTCAATATTTTAAAAGAATAGCTGAAACAAATAAAAAAATATCCTTGAAACAAATAAGATCGTAGTAGGCCGTGAGCCAAGGAAAAAACCTATTCGATTTAAATAGATCCTATTTAAATTAAATATTTTTTTTGGCAGTGTATCCTTTGAGTATCTACCCTGAAAATTTCATGAGGAAATTCGCAGTAATAACGAAGTTATAGCGTTTTGTAACTGACCGGGTGAGCAACAACTAACGGTTGGAACGCAGGTACTCAAAACTTTAAACGCGTTTTAGTCGAAACAGTGTTTTCAAAATCGGTACCAGAAATATCTCCGCAACTACAGGACCGACGGGGATCAAGTTTTCCACAGTTATGCTTCACACAATAATCTAGTACTTATCGAGCCGTTTTTTCGATACCTGGCATATATATTTTATTTCATCATAAGTACTGAGCAATTTGGAGGCGAAAAATCGCCCGTTTTATTCCAGTGACTACCAAACCCGAAAAAAATTAAATTTGTAAATTCCGGCTCGATAAGTACTAGTTTTATCTATCTATTTTAACGGGTTATAGGCAGTTAGAAATTTCAAAAAATCGCTTTTTAATGGCATTTTCGGAATTTTTGAATATGTGAGTATATTCCCTGAAAATTTCAAATCGATTCAGCTAATATTCTCGGAAATACACACATATTTGTAAGGACGCTCGGAGCGCTACAAAGTTGAAGTTGAAACTTCAAACGCGTTTTTGCTCAAAACGGTGTTTTCAAAGTCGGTGAGCACGATTTCTCAAAAACGGCTCAATCGACCGGTCTGCAAATTTAGCACAACCTTGTCAGATATATTCTTCAGGTATTGATCGAAGGAATAAGATTTCCGATAACTATATCTATTATTTTTCAACGATTTAACGAAAAAAAATTGGTCAAAAATCGAAATTTTTTCTTTCCGGAGCCACCATTTTGTCAAAAATTAAAATTTCGACTATTCCTTCGATCAATACCTGGATTCATCTATCCTCTAAAAGAATCTTTTCGGTTTTTTCATTTTAGATAATTCAAACCGAAGATACTTTGCTCACTGCCAGACACTTTTTTGGGGACCTCCAGGAGACTTCCTACAGGAGCAATGTTAATGAATATTTTTGAAAATAAAAATTGCCAATCTAAAGCTAAAAGATGCCACTACACTGCCTAATACTTTTCGTTTTCCCCAAATGAAATCCTTTTCCAGACAAAAAACGTTAAAAATGACTTTTTTGGCTTTGCAACTGCGTATAACGCCGTAAGGTATTCCTTTCACGAACCCAAATATTTTACACTTAACTGATTTTCGTCTATAATGAGGTGAAAATACGTCCCAGTATACTGGTAAAATTTCAAGCCAAGTTACCGAACCTTGAACGAAAAATTACGGCCCTAAAAATCGTCTCATTTATACGCCGCTTTGTGGACATGTCACGCTGGCCACATTTCTATCTAATAATTTATACACTAAATAACTCTAGATGCCTAATATAAACTGCTCACAGGTGTTAAAAAGTCTAAAGATTCCGTAACGACAATAAAAACAGAGGGTCACCGAACGTTTAAAGAAAATATTAATGTTAAAACACGGAAAAATGTGACTAGCAGCAGAATTTTTGTAGCCGTGACGTTTCAAATAAATGTAAAAATGTCTCAATCTACTAAATTTGCGCGAAATTTTTTATTTTAGATTATCGTTGTGTATGATAATCCACTGTGACTTATATTTTTTTAAGCGCAATTGTAACTGACCAACGATTCAGAAGGCCCTGCTTATGCCCCCACGAAATACCCTCCGCGAAAGTAATACCTTAAGACCTTAGGCCACAATAACGGGTATAAAATCATGTGCGAATTTAACAATTTTTTTTCGTTTGAACAAGTGATTCGCTCATAAAATTAATTACACATCTATTTAGTATGAATATCAAGCTGTTAGAAAATACATTTTTTTATGTACAAACTGGCCGACTACTCGACACTTCTCGAAACAGCTTTTTTCCAATTGGCGTGACAAATAACTTCAACAATTTTTACTCGATTTACTTCAAATTTAAAAGTTATGTTCCTAATTGCATTTCGCAAAGCAGTACGTACGGAATTTCTGATTAATCGAAAACTTTTCATTTCGTGAGCAGTTTATGAGCAGTTATAACGAAATTTTTCAATAAAAATTCATTTCTTAAGTTCAAATACCTACAACTTTTGAATAAAACAATATTTTTTAAATTCCGTACGTATTTCTCTAGGTATTCTAATGTAGACTGACGAGAATTTTTGTTTTTTGTTCTAGGTAAAAAATTGTGGATGCTAAATGTCACACCGCGGAGCGCCTAAAAAAAGATAACGACAGAAAATATTAGTAGTCGGCCATTTTGTACATTGAAAAAAAAATAGATATATATATATTTTTTCTAATAGCTTGACATTCATACTAAGTAGATGTGTAATTCATTTTATGAGTGAATCACTTTTTCATGCGAAAAAAAATTTGTTAAATTCGCACATGATTTTATACCCGTTACTGTAGCCTAAGGCCTTAAGAAACAAAAATTTTATTGTATTATATTGTACTCTTGCCTGAAAGTTTAACTGGGGTATAATAAACCAGAATTGGGCAGCAGACATTACTTTTATAATTTCATTACCCGTGAATTACAATTACTGTAAATAACTACAATATTTAGTCATTCATTACAATTACGGGAAACAATTATAAATTTTTATTTATCAATTACCGTTACTATAAACAATTGTAATTTTGTGATTATCAACTACAATTACTCGAAGTAATTGTAATTTTTTTGTTGCCAAATAAAATTACTGGAAAAAATTGTAATTTTTAGCTGCAAATTACAATTACTTAGAAGAATTGTAATGTTTCCGTTATCAATTACAATTAATGGAAAAAATAGTATTTTTTGTATTATTCATTACAATTACTTGGGAAAATTGTTACTTTTTTATATCAATTACAATTTTTTTACGATTAACCATTTAACGTCACAAAGACACTTTTCACAAGTCTTCTTTTCGACGTGATTATTTACCATGAAAATGTCGGGGGAAAAATTCCTAAAGTACCTTGTCGACTATCTTCAAGGCCGCTCTTTCGAATGGCGCAACTGAAAATTTCGCTAAAATAATTTTTTATACAATATTTTTGCAAAATAAGTTGAAAAAACACGAACTTTTGAGTGACATTTTTTTTTCATTTTGAATTTCGGAAGTCTTATCGGATTATTTTCGCACAATAAAGTGCTCTAAAGGTGTCCTCGATAGTTGTACTTTCGAAATATGCATACATTTTTTTTCTCCGACGTTATACCTGCAAAATAACAACAAATAGACTAACAGATTTTCTCCGTTTTAGGAGTATTCAAATGTTGTGATCGGAACGAGTCTTTTACAGTCAATATGTAAATTGGCTATGGTTACCAAAGTTTTTCGGGTAGTTAATCAAGAATTTGACATTTTTGAAAAATTAATTTGATTCCACAATTTGCTTGACCAGCCACTGTGACTATGTAAGCTGCATTTGGTTTCCAATGTTTTCTGGGTCGCTTGTTGGGAATTTCACATTACTTTTTCAAAACTAATTTGTTTAAACAATTTTTTTGAACAAATTATGAAAAACAACTAACATTTTTTTAAAACGCAATCGACTAGAAATGATACCCGTATCATAATTATACCGGTAAGTCAATTTTGTAAAATAAGTTTTGTAATAAAAAAATTATTTAAACAAATTTATTTTGTAAAACTAATGTCAAATTCTCGACAAGTGGCCCAAAAAATAGGAAACTATGTGCAATTCACATAGTCACGTTCAAACAATTTGTTTAAACAAATTAATTTTGCAACAAAAATTATTTTACGAAATTGACTTCGGGCCAACGGGTGTTACGTTCGGGAGATCCAGTGCGGTATTCCGTAACGAAGATCCAGAGGTCCAAATTATTCAGTTTACTAGGGAGCGTTCTACAGATCTGATATTATTGGATAGCTATCCGTTGGTCAAGAAACTGTTTATTCGTTACAACACTCCGCTGCCATCGTCTGCTCCAGTCGAACGTTTATTCACTTTCGCGACAATGATGGATCTGCCTAAATATTAGGAGTACAACTTTGCAGTGACCGTTTTACTTAGAGAGCCACTGCGGCCGAAGTAGTGGCCCTAGCTCAATAAAAAAAGTGGCATTTTAAACTGGAGGCTCTGCCAATGTAAACAATTTAAAAAAGCTAACGGATACGTGTATGCATTATAAAGTTATTGGCACTCAAACATGGCAACCTACGAGCCGAATTCTCAGCATTTGCGGGAACTGCTCCAAAGACAAAAAAGGAAGGGATTTTTGCACCGGATTGTGACTGGAGATGAAAAGTGGGTTCACTACGATAATCCTAAACGCCGAAAATCATGGGGACTGCCTGGTCAGATTTCGTCATCGACGCCCAAACCGAATATTCACGGATCCAAAGTGATGCTGTGTATCTGGTGGGACCAGCTGGGCGTTGTGTACTATGAGCTGCTCAAACCATCCGAAACCATCACAGGGGAACTCTACCGACGTCAGTTGATGCGCTTGAGTAAGGCACTCAAAGAGAAACGGCCACAATTCAACGAAAGACATGACAAGGTGATACTGCAGCATGACAATGCCCGACCCCATGTTGCAAATGTCGTGAAAAAGTACTTGGAAACGCTGAAATGGGAGGTTTTATCCCACCCGCCGTACTCTCCAGACATTGCCCCTTCCGACTATCACTTGTTCCGGTCAATGGCACACGATTTGGCTGACCAGCACTTCCGTACTTACGAAGAAGTCAAAAATTGGGTCGATTCCTGGATTGCCTCCAAGAACCAAGACTTTTATCGACGCGGGATTCGAATGCTACCTGAAAGATGGGCCGAGGTCGTAGCTAGCGACGGGCAGTACTTTGATTAAAAAATATGTAGCCACTTTTTTATAATAAAGCCTTAAACTTTTGAAAAAAACGGTCACTGCAAAGTTGTACTCCCAATATAACCGATTCTTTGATATTAATTTCGAACAACGAGTACTGTCGATGGCAAACGCAAAATTATTCTAGCCATATTGAGAAAACAATCTTCGATTATCTTACCATATATTACCATACGTTCATTGTGTGTTTCGAATATTAATATAATACATATCTATTATTATATTAAACATGACTTAATTTTTTTCCCTCTCATAATGTAATCCTTGAGGCTTCGTTTTTATGAAAAAAAAAAAAAAAAAAAAAAAAACGAGATAGTCATTTCGATGCTTAGAATTCTCTCAAGCAAAAAAAAATCTAACGAAACTACATTGCGTGGTTTACTATTACTGAAAGTAATTTTAATAATTTCTGATTTAATTACAATCATTGTAAGTAATTTTAATGAACTTCTATTTAATTAAAATGACTCAATGTAATTTTAATTAACTCCAATTCAATTACAATTACTGGAAATAATTTCAATGGGATCTAATTCAATTACAATTATCGAAAGTACTTTCAATGAACTCCGATTTAATTATAAATTACCTTTAGTATTTTGTAATTGTTAATTTTTTATTACAATTTTGCCCAGCACTGTAATAAACGCTAAAATCATCATCATCATCTCTCTCTTTCTCTCTTCCAGCCACGCCCTGCTTACTCTCAAATCAACAAACTCTCGAAGGCACGTGAGATGTTGATCGGTGTGCAATAAATACTTACGGTGGTGTCGATATTCTCGTCGAGTTCAAGGTCCACTTCGAAATCATCCTCATCCATGGTCAACGGCCTCGCGGTTTTTCGCTGAAAAATGAATAAAAATAAATTTAATTTTTTTTCTAATGTATTTCAAGACTTTATTTATCAAGCCCATCAACTTTAATATTCATATCTTTTATAAAATCCTGAAAAAAAATCGCGAAAGTAGCCTTTTTTCGTGGCTCCAAAGTGCACTGGCCCCTTAAAGAAATTCGGAAATATAAGTTTCCATTGCACTCCAACGATGCGAACTTTAATCTTATCGATTCGATATGATCATCCCCTTTTTGTCCTGCCGTTCTAACTTTTTCGTGTACAATTGCAATAACGGCAACAACGACAACGACGATACCAAATACCCCCACCTCGCACTGCAGCAACAATACTGATAAAAAACAATGTCAACGCCAATAACAATGATGAACTCGTTCTCGACATTTGTTACTCGTTAATTTCGTGTTTCTCCTTTTTTCTTCGTTGTTCTCCAGTCCCGCGTTTTACTTGCTCGTTGTCCGGTGATTTCACTTTGGAAAAAAAAAGAATCGATTGCGCAAATTGGAAACTCGAAAGTACTCGAACGTCGGAATTCAAAAACGTAGCTCGAAAGTGCAGCACCTTGGAAATGTCAAGGACGGAAAGTCCCTAAATGTCATTGATGGATAGTGGTAATGATATCTTTCAATTGTATGAATAATGCCGTTGGCTGAATGTTTATAGACTTCGATGTGCAAGGTGTTATTTCGAAGGATTTTTTTAGGAAGGAGATACCGTTTGGCGAAGAAAAAAAATCCGATTTTTATGATTTTTTAAAAGGGTTTACACACGCCTGGATAGGTAAGGAAGATCGATTTTTCAAAAAAGTGCTCATTCGAAAGCACTACACTGACAGAAAGATTCTATTGATATTAACTAATCGCGTCTATTTGATTTTCGTTTATTTGAATTAACTAGATTTTTCGTGGAATGACATTTTTCCTATTGCATTCCATTACTGATATGGTTTACTTCAAATATATTTATTTATTCAAATAAAAATATATTCAATATCGTCCGAATAAATAAATATTTTATTTAATCCTAATAAATCTGTGATTCGGTTTCATCTGCTCAAAAAACAATTTAGTTGAAAACACTAAATGGATCTATTTGATTTAAAAAAATTTATATTCAATAGAATTTTCGTAGAATTAACCATTTTTCTATTTGATTGAATGGTCTGTCTTTATTGCAACACACATATCAAGGAGGTGTGGGGGTAGAGAGGGGAATAATATATATATATTAGGGTGGCCGTTATTTTGGCTTTGGTAAAAAATGTTAACGTCTAGCAAAAAAAACTACTCAAGATATGAAAACAAAAGTCTGTGTAAAATTTGGACGCGCTGGGATAAGGAGAACACGTGCCGAGCAGTTTAATTTTCAAAAATACATGCATTTTTTTAATGGCCGCACTGAAATATTTTAAAAAATATAAAAATAAACAAATAAGATCGTAGTAGGCCGTGAGCAGAGGAAAAAAACCTATTCGATTTAAATAGATCCTATTCAAAATAAATATTTTTTTTTGGCAGTGTATCCTTTGAGTATCTCCCCAGAAAATTTCGTGAGAAAATTCGCAGAAGTGACGATGTTATAGCGTTTTGTAACTGACCGGGTGAGTAACGACTAACGGTTGGGGCGCAGGTACTCAAAACTTTAAACGCGTTTTATTCGAAACAGTGTTTTCAAAATCGGTACCAGAAATATCTCCGCAACTACTGGACCGATCGGGATCAAGTTTTGCACAGTTATGCTTCACACAATAATCTAGTACTTATCGAGCCGTTTTTTCGATATCGGCATTTATATATATTTTTCATTATAAGTACTGAGCAATTTGGAGGCGAAAAATGGCACGTTTTGTTCCAGTGACTGCCAGACCCGAAAAAATTAAGTTTGTAAATTCCGGCCCAATAAGTACTAGTTTTATCTATCTACTTTAACGGGTTATATGCAGTTACAAATTTCAAAAAATCGAATTTTTTTATTGCATTTTCGGAATGTACAAATATGAGTATATTCCCTGAAAATTTCAAATCGATCCAGCCAACATTCTCGGAAATACACATATATTTGTAAGGACGCTCGGAGCGCTACAAAGATGAAGTTGAAACTTCAAACGCGTTTTTCTCAAAACGGTGTTTTCAAAGTCGGTGAGCACAATTTCTCAAAAAGCGGCTCAACCATTCTATTTCTATTATTTCTATTATTTTTCAGAAATTTGACGAAAAAAATTTGGTCGAAAATCGATTTTTTTTCTTTCCGGAGCCACCATTTTGTCAAAAATTAAAATTTCGACTATTCCTTCGATCAATACCTGGATTCATCTATCCCCTGAAAGAATCTTTTTGGTTTTTTCATTTTAGATAATCCAAATCGGAGATACTTTGCTCACCGCCGGACACTTTTTTTCGGGGACCTCCAGGAGACTTCCTACAAGAGCAATGTTGATGAATATTTTTGAAAATAAAAAATGCCAATATAAAGCTAAAAGATGCCACTACACTGCCTAATACTTTTTGGTTTGCTCAAATGAAATCCTTTTCCAGAAAAAATTCGTGAAAAAACGACTTTTTTTTGCGTATTACGCCTTAAAGCCTCAGGCCACAGTAACGGGTATAAAATCATGCCCGAATTCAACAATTTTTTTCGTATGAAAAAGTGATTTACTCATAAAATTAATTACACATCTATTTAGTATGAATATCAAGCTGTTAGAACATTTTTTTCTTCGATGTACAAAATGGCCGACTACTCGAAACTTCTCGGAACAGCTTTTTTTCCAATTGGCGTGACAAATAAGTTGAACAATTTTCGCTCGATTTACTTGAAATTTAAAAGTTATGCTCCTAATTGCATTTCGCAGAGAAGTACGTACGGCATTTCTGATTAATCGAAAACTTTTCATTTTATGAGCAGTTTATGAGCAGTTATAACGAAATTTTTCACTAAAAATTCATTTCTTAAGTTCAAATACCTACAACTTTTGAATAAAACAATATTTTTTTAATTCCGTACGTGATTGTCTAGGTATTCTAATGTACATTGACGAGAATTTTTGTTTTTTGTTCTAGGTAAAAAATTGTGGATGCTAAATATCACGCCGCGGAGCGCCTTAAAAAAAGATAACAAAAGAAAATAGTAGTCGGCCATTTTGTAGATCGAAAAACAATATATATATTTTCTAACAGCTTGATATTCATACTAAATAGATGTGTAATTAATTTTATGAGTGAATCACTTTTTCGTACGAAAAAAAATTGTTAAATTCGCACATGGATTTTATACCCGTTACTGTGGCCTAAGGCCTTAAGAAACAAAAATGTCATTGTATTATAATGTACTCTTTCTCTCTTCCAGCTATGCCCTACTTACTCTCAAATCAACAAACTCTCGAAGGCATGCAATAGAAAGAAAAGGAGAAAAAGAAATTCCAATTAGACCACAAGAAAAATGACACTTAAACGTTTTTCATGTCTCGTTCGACGTGAGATGTTGATCGGTGTGCAATAAATACTTACGGTGGTGTTGATCTTCTTGGAGAGTTCAATGTCCACTTCGCAATCGTCCTCATCCATGGTCAACGGCCTCGCGGTGCTTCGCTGTCTGTCATTTTTGTCGTCGGCGTTCGTCACGATCGCCCGCTCGCCGCCACTCAACGACTGATTTATTCCCAAATTTTGCAATCTGTTCGCCAACAGGTTGCCCGTTTCCTCGGGCTCGTTATCGGGAGCGCCCGGACACGCGATTTCCGAGGGCACGAAACTTCCGGCCTTCTCGGCCGCCGCTAATTCCTCGGCGGGTTTTCGTTCCGTGTTGGGCTGGAAAGAAAAATAAATTGAATACATTATTGAACGTAGCGATTGACGTGCGTGTGTGGGGTTTGGAAATTAGGACTTTTTTCGTTAATTCCAGTACAGACATTGGGAGCGGTTGATTGGAGGAAACTCATTTTAGGGCCGCTCTCCTTGAGCTTGAGGACGGAGTAACCTTTGGAAGGGGAAAAAAATTGCTGATTTTCATAATTTTTTTTAAAGAGAAAAATTCTTTGCCATTTTTGAGACTTAGGGGATGTTTTCTTACTACTTTTGCCTGTTACGTAGTATCAGGTTGATAAAAAAGTTTTGTCGCAAAAATTTTAAAAATGTCTTTTTACGTATTGACGCAATATGACATCGAGCTATGTCGAGAATATTCTAGAATGTTTTCTACTCTTCCGCGTGACAGGGTATAAAAGGGCGAGCGCGCGTTCTAGTGGACAGAAATGGCTTCGATCTCGCAGGAGCAACTTCGAGCGATCATTTTTTACGAGTGGCGGCGCGGCACCAACGCAAGCACAACTGCTAAAAATATACAGGATGCATTCAGCGAGAACGTAGTTTCTCATCGAACAGTCCAGCGTTGGTTCAATCGTTTTAAATCTGGAGACACGAGCCTTGAAGATAAGGAACGTTCCGGACGACCGTCGACCATCGATGATGAAGCATTACTCCGCTGCATCAAAGAAAAACCGGAAGCAAGTACGCACGAGGTAGCAAGAGAACTTGGCTGCACCCAACCGTCAATAGTCAATCTCTTACACAACTTGGGATACAGGAAGGTTCTAGCTCAATGGATACCACCACCGTCTCACCGACGACAATAAGAACTGTCGCGTGACCATCTGCCAGTCTCTCCTGCTTCGCCACCATCGCAAGGAGTTTTTAGAAGATCTTGTGACGGGATATGAAAGCTGGGTCTTGTATGATAACAGAACGCGTTTAGCCTACTGGCTTCCTATCGGAGAAAAACCGCCACACCAACCGAAATCTGATCGTCACTCACAAAAAGTTTTGTTGTACTGTTTCTGGGACGCAAAGGGAATGCTGTTTCACAATTTTCTCCCTGTAGGTAAGACGATCTCCTCTACACGATACATCGAGAATCTCCAGGAATTGGCAAAAGCTGTAAGAAAAAAACGGCCAAGTCGCGCGACTGTGCACCTTCTCCACGACAACGCGAGACCCCATGTCGCAAAGGAAACCCACAAAAAAATCACTGAGCTTCACTGGAATACCGTTCCTCATCCACCATACTCGCCCGATATCGCGCCATCTGACTACCATTTGTTCAGACATTTGAAGGCATATTTGAGAAACAAAACTTTCAAAAACGTCGACGATCTCAGAAGGGATATTTCAAGATTCTTTGAGTTCCAGCCGCCGCAGTTTTGGGCAAAGGGAATAAATGAGTTGCCAACTAGATGGTCGAGTGTCATAGAAACCGATGGCGAATATATTGTTGATTAGAAATGTTTTGTATAAGATATATAAATAAATAAATTATATTGAAATTATTGCGACAAAACTTTTTTTATCAACCTGGTATTTTTCTTTATTATTAATCTTTGCAAATGTCGGAAGTAAGGGGCGGTCTTCTAAACTGCATTTTCAAAACTGGCGTGACGTATAGCTAAAAATCTCATCACATAAAAAACTCATCTAATTAAATTTGATATAAATCTTGCTAACCTAATAAGGGTAAAAAGATTAATTTATATAGGTTCTCATTATTTCGTGAACTATCATGAAGATGAAGAACCGTCATATCGCCCGCGACTAGATACTCCAATGTAAGTATCGACATTCTAGAAAAAACATAACTTCATATCAAGAAACACGGAACGAAAACTTTGAACGCGTTTTTCTCGAAATTAGGTTTTCGCTCTTGTCCGAGCGTAAACTTAAAAACTTATCGACCGATTTTCAATTTTTTAAAAACATTTTTGTAATCGCAGTGACTAAGGTTGTACGTATCCGCGTTTTTAACATTTGATAATTATTATTTTTAAAGACTACTTGAATACGGAAAAAGGGCCTTGAAAGTAGAAAAAAATTTCCAAACTGTCGGCATTTTGTGAAAAAAAAAAAAAAAAGAATAAAACGGCTACGCATAACGATAGCTACATTTGTATAGATATCGATAAATTGTTGACTTTTAATTTACAGATAACTTTTCATAAAGAGATCGATGGGACAATGAAGAGAATTTTTTTTTTCGTCAAATGAAGGCATATATCTCGGTTAATTTTCAAGATTTAGTCAAAAATTGGTATAAAACTAGATGAATATATACTTCATAAAATTAGTATAAACCCGATCCTTTCATAATTAGCGACAGCTTCATCATCGATGGTCTATGAAAAAAATCGCAATTATTGACAAGGCACACGTAACCTAACGGCTTGGGGGGGGGGGTAAAAAATTGGGAAATCTTGCGTTACGTAATTTGTGTACGACCCCTTACAGAGGTGTTTGTACAACGTGACACTACGCCCCATTTGTACACCATTTCCGAATAAATTCTATAACAAGGGTTGCAGTGCGACAACTCCGCGGCGATGTAGGTCCTTTACCTTGTTTACTGGCATGTGACGTCACAGGCGTCATGTGACTACGTATCCGACAACGAAAGTATTTTGGGGGTCTGGTGGAATATTTAAATTTTATTACCGATTTATATAGTAAATACTGACATTCACGAAGATAACGGAATATTGTAAGCATAATATAAAATCATTAACCATTTAAGATGATTACCGTACAACAGTCAAATACCCTATAATGTGGCTCTAAAGTTCTCACGGAATGATATTTGCCTGAATCAATTTGGATTTTTAGACCAAAGGAATACTCGTATCGCGGGTAAGGGGATGACAGTGTCAGGTGGACTACATCCAACAAACAAATCCTGGCACCCTTTGGATTCAAGCAACAGAAGTCATCAATCGAGCTAATCAAGTTCGTCCATTCCTGGGCGTCAAGGCGAAAAAGGTGAACATTATTAGTCGGGCGAGCGCCTAATTAACAATTCAAAATAATAATTCATCAACGCTCTTTTAAGGGGGGATCGTCCTCCAGATATCAATTTTTTTTATTGCTTGACGAATTCATTTAGTATCTGAAGAATATATTTCCAAAGTTTGAAGCCCAACAGAAAGTCCTAAAGGTCCCTAAGAAGTCATCGAAGTGATGCCCTCCAAAAGTACCGAGAGTAAGTAAAAAGCGCGCACGCCCTTTGCGTTCTCTACCTTTTAATTTCTTTGCCAAAGAAGTTTGCTAGTTTACTTTTTGATGACGATGGTAAAGAAAAGTTCGGCCTGTGCAACCGTCGTTTTTCGTTTTCACACAAAAAGAGAAATATGCAGCCCAGATTAGTGATTTCCTAGAAGAAGGCTTGCTTTATGGCCCTGGCATTGCATATTAAGCTTGAGTAATTATAAATCACTCGAAACTCTACTTTTCAAGATCGAAAACTTCAATTGAGTTTTTCTCGAAACGTGTTTTTTTTCCGAGCCGTGGAATGTAACTCAAAAAGTAATGAACCAATAAACTTGAAATTTTGTACATATATTCTTTATCTTACCGGCCTTTGCACAAAACCTAAAATTTCGTATAAATTGTTATAATAAATATTGTTTTTAACGATTTGTTTATAAAAGTGTTATTTTTTCTTGTCGTCAAAATTTCATTTTTTTTTGCTAAATTTAGGTTCATGCAAATCGGAATTACTTATTTCAATGAAAAAAAATGTTTCGTTGTTTTAGTTAACTACAAGGATCTGGGCGTTCCACGGCGCAAACTCTACGAGCAAAGTTCAAGCACCTAGCGCCGCCATTATGTATTTTTTCACTCAAGAAAAAAATGTTGCATTTATTTAACCGTCAATATTATTATGTACTTTGATTCATTGCAAAAAATACTCTCAATTTTTTTAAAAAAATATATTGAAAAACCTGTTGTCTGGGGGAGGTTCCCCCCTTAATTCCTATTTTTTTAATGTGTGTTGGCAAAAGAAGCCGAACGGGGCGCGGTTCGATCGCTCTATTATCTCTAACACGCGTGACCGAATGTTAAATCTTTACAATGTGATTATTGGCGACCGTAAAAATAAGAGGAAGAAGAAAAAAAACCCCCAACGAAAACTATCGTACACGTTTGGCCGCGTGTCGAGTTATTGTTATTGCATTTGCAACGTTGAATCGTCGTCCGATAGGTACGCTCATAATGGAATAGTCTCAGCAAGACGATTTGCACTACATAAATACGATATCCGGTTTATCGTCGAGCAATCATCATAAAAAAAGCCCGAGGTACTCCTAGGCTGCTCTCCTCTGTGCCCTCTCGCTGGATATATATTATTATATTTTTGCACCGACTTTGGCAGCTCGTGCGAGTCGTGAGATTCGCGCTCGTCAGGATCAAACCAGCCGAGGGGACCCGCGTGTTCTGCACAGCGTGTTTTCTTTTTCATCTTCTCTTTAGTTATCGGGAAATAATCGGCGCATACGGAGGCGTGGAATTGTTAATTCTACGGAGCCTCGTTCTCTCTCTCCACTCTCTCTGTGACACTTGCCGTGTTTATTATCAAATCGATTTTGCGTCACGCTTGCTCTCGCCAAGTGGCAAATAAATCACTATTTATCGCTAATATAAATGGAAAATGTATTTTGTTTGTAATCGAGTTTGAGATAGGCGCACGTGTATGGAAGAGAGAGAAAGCAGAAGGGGGAGTAAAAGTTACCGAATACCTATCCTGTACTATACGCGAAGCGATTTCTGGAAATTTGTCATTTTTTTTTTTTCATTGGTGTACTTATCGAGGAGGCTTTATGGCCGAAAAAAGGAAGCAGCGTGTTTTTTTTCTTCTTCATACTATCGAACCGTAATATACTTCATTTACTTATATATATTTATATATTGTAACGCTGCGAATATCGAGCCTATCCGAGAAAAGTGTGGTAAGCGGGCTGGCGTAGCTCAGTGGTCGGAGCATTCGACCGAAAATCGAAAGGTCCGAATGGTTCAAAAGGTTCGAATCCCGGCCCAAAAGCGCCCCGCATATTTTTTGGATAGTTCTTCTGAAGTTTTTTTTAAGGGTTAAAATATATATGGTGATTTATGAAATGCGGTGGTTGCATATAGACCGTTCATCTTTGAGTGAAAGAGAAGATAGTGGCTCGGAAGGAAACCGACCAAGTGGACTATGCAAAGTATTGCCCATTGAAACGGACAAGCTTGCTTCCAATTGATGGTGCTTCCAAGACAAGCTTGCTTCCAATTGATGGTACCTCCAAGAACAAGAGGAATAAGCTTGCCTTCAGGCTTGATTCCATGCAGAAAGAATTGGGATTCTTTGAAGGCAATCCAGTCATCTCAGTGTTGCCAGATGGTTCTGGCGGCTTCCCCCTAGACCAGAGCCACTATCAGGCTAGTACAGCCACTGGCCTGAACAGTGTTGTAAATGAAGGGTAATTTTCGCGATCGGTCAAATTTCGTCAAATAGCTGTTATTTAAAATGCATTTCCTACTTGTGTATTGAGTATTGTGTTTTGAAACTTGATTGCTGCGATCTGTGCGAATTATAGATGAAGATGAATACTTTTTCTTATGGGAATAATTGTTGTAGTTAGGTGAAACGTACGGTCGGTAAAACCATTTTTCATGGTATGGTAATCTGTCTTATAGCCTTGGAGGGGATTGATTTCTTTTTGAATTTGCATATTATAAAAATCCCGCTTTTATATTTGTCTATATATTTGTTGATTATTACAATTTTTTACTTATTAGCCGAGTATATACTTTGAACTATTCTTTAGTGTAACTTATACTTATTGACGACGGTCCATTCCAAGTCCATTTTGTGTATTTTTACCCTCTAAATACAAATTCACTATTAATTCCCCCGAAACCCTCAATTTTTATTGAAAAAGTGTGGAAAAATTGGCTAAAATCGATCGTTCCTCTTTGAAATTTTGCCAAAAATCGAAAAATACCCGCAGCATGATGGACGAAGCGGCATTTTAAAGCGAAAGCGATAACGAACAGAATGAGCAAAGAGTGAATTCCCCACCGGATTGATACTTATTGCAATGAAGAATTCACTGATGCATGAATAGCTAAATTTCGGCCCTGATTGTAAGGAAATATATCGAGGGTTCCAACATTGCTGTCATTTATGTTATTATAAATATTCTCAGAGCTGAAACGCTGCAACATACGAGCTGTCGCTTAAAGTCACAGCAATCAACGGTGAGCGTGAGTCGAACGTGCATTATAGCCTCGACCATTGCGACCAACATTTTGTTTCGCAGCTTGTATCGGTTGGGTTTGAATGATTGTTTTCGTTTGTTAGGGCTTACTTGTTTGTTCGCGTTCACTCGGAATTGGTGCACTTATGGTTGGTTTTTTACTTGTTTTGAGAGAAAAAACCTCGGAAATTTATAATCCTCTAAAAATACCCTCACGCTTCAGAATTCTCGTAAAAAATCTCCTACAAATTTTTTCCACCTATTTCTCTCCTAACCCAGGTAAAACACCCCTAAATCGGGGAGGAAATCTCGTAACCTGGTAACACTGAGTCATCTAGCCATTTTTAAACTCCTTCGTGGGCGGTGAAGTGCTGAGCAATAAGCGCTGCTTGCATCAACCGGAGCAAATGGTAATCGGAGAGAGCTATATCTGGGGAATGTGGCAGGTGGGCTAGGATGCTCCAGTTCATTCCTTCTTAGTACTTCCAAACAGGTTGAGCAACACGCGGCCTGGCGTTGTCGTGCTGCAGAATCAACTTGTTATGGCGATTCTCCGATTCCGGCCTCTTATACAGAGCTCGCTTCAAAGGCATCAGTTGCAGTCGATAACTATCCCCAGTGATGTTTTCCGACGCTTTCAGCAGCACGCAATACACGCGAATCCCCTTTTGGCCGTTTTTCCGCGATTCTCCTTGTCCATAGAGAAATGACGACTTTGTAAGCAGCGGAAGCACCCTTTGCAAGTTTTACTCGATGAAGCCTGTTCGCTATACACTTCCTCTAGCAAACGATGCATTTTCGCGGCCAACCCCCTTGCCAGGAAATAATGAAGTGTAAATTCCCGCAAATGTAACTTATTTGGAAGCAACCTTGCGATTGTAAAGTCGATTAGAGTAGTTGGCGTTAATATTCTTTATTAGTTTTGCCAGAAGAATCAATGAAAATTTCGAAGATTCGACAAAACTTCTTCGGTTTGCAGCAGAAAATGTCTGTGGGATTCGATTCTGGGCTGCTTCAAAGGCATACTCCGATTTATTATTAATTGTTGACGGTAGAATACTTTTCTCAGTCGTCGTTAGTGCCACGTATGAGTTTTAGAGTCTCATGAGGATCGTAGAAGTACGTCTCGCTTTATCCCATTTTTAGGTGGGTAGACAAAAAAAAACTCGGAAAGAACGACCTGTTTTCGGCCCGCTATTTTCTTGACGTGTCGGATAAATGTCACCCATGGGGTTTTACCGGGACTCTTCGGGTCTATCATGTGTATTGCCAACTTGTAATTCGAGAAAATTCCAGAGATTCGGTGTGATGAAGATGACCGTTGGTCTCTCTACTCCGGCAGTTGTCGATCGTTGTTCAGGTGCTGGGAGTTCGGAAAGGTAGGAGGCAGGGATTTGCGTTTCGTCTCATTTACAGTGAGACTCATCAGTTGCTATGCCACTGTACCCTGCTTTAGACACGCTTGGTGCTAGGATCTAGGGGAGATGCTGAATGCAGGGTGGATGAACCTCTTAGCTCTGCCACCCGACTCGAAATACGACGATAATTATCGACGTCACAAGAAAATGTTCCAGACGAAAGTTGTACGGTGTGAAGGGGGCCATCGAATGCGACCAATCTTTTTTTCTCTGCAAAGGCGCTGACACAGTGCATGTCACCTCCACTTTTTAAAATGGAATGGTACATTTCTTTCAACCATTTTGTGGAGCACCTCAAGCCGCATAAAAACATTCGGGGGTCAAAGTCGTTCAAGGTCATACAAGGTCAGTATCGATGATACAAATCTAAATATCTCGGATCACTACTAAATATTTGGTAGTGATCCGAGATATTTAGATATGTATTTCATTTTAATCGGTGACTTGAATGACCTTGAACGACTTTGACCTCGTAATGTTTTTTATGCGGCTTGAGGTGTTCCACAAGATGGTTGAAAAAATGTACCATTCTATTTAAAAAAGTGGAGTTGACCTTGACGTAGCTTCAGCGCCTCCACCGATAAAAAAAAATAGGGTGGTCCAGTATGACGGCCTTCTCGAACACTGAAACTTTCGTCTGAAACATTTTTGGATATGATGAATAGTTAGAGTGCTATTGCGCTGTAACACTTTGTGTGCCTTACCCTGTATACAGGGTGAGGCACTAACTGTTGCCACCTTGAATATCTCTGTAATTATCGACGTCACAAAACAATATTTGAAACAAAAGTTGTACCGTACGGAAGGGGTCATCAAATGCGATCGTTTTTTTTATCTCAGTGGAGGCGCTGTCGCACAGTAAAGGCCACCTCCACTTTTTTAAATGGGACGGTGCATTTTTTTTTCAACTATCTTTTATAAAAACATTGAGGGGTCAAAGTCGTCCAAGGTCATTTAGGATAAAAAAGTGACATGAACTTTATTTTTATGTGAAATTACCTTTATTCACAGTAGATGTTCAAAGTGATTGCCATTGGAATCAATGCAGTATTGCAATCTCCTCATCACGAATTTCTTATCACTTCGGCACTTATCGCCGAAGTCTTGCCATTGTCTTGTATGTAAACAACGGCACCAAACCTACAATGTACACGGAACATTGTACAATGTTTCGCCCAAACAAACCCAAGATAACGGTAGTAAGAATGGTGAGACTATTAATGAATCAAGCGAACGTAAATGATGTATTCTTATGAAAAGCACACTGATACGCTTCTAATTTACGGAGAATGTCACAAAATGCAGTGAGAGCTAGAGACTTATACGCTGAAAGATTTCTTGAACGTTCTCATCCTACACGTCGTACATTTCAAATTTTGTACACTAAACTGAGGACGACTGGATCCTTAACCCGTCGGGAAAGTAACCGACAAAAGCGACTTAATAACGAAGAAACGGAAATTGGCGTTCTTGCCGCCGTTCATCAAGACCCTTGTGCGAGTTCTCGTCAAATTGCGAGGGAATCTGGCGTAAGCCAAAGAAGTATTCTACGTCTTCTACATCGTCATAAATATCATCCTTACCACATCAGTCTCCACCAGGAATTAACTGGTACGGATTTCATGAATCACACTGAATTCTGCCGATGGGCTCAACGCCAGATTCAGAGAGATGACTCATTTATTAACTTGCATAACATGCATTTGTGATCAACTGAAAATCCACATTGGCTGCGGCAAGTTGCACACCAAAGACCGTGGGCAGTTAATGTATGGTGTGGGATTATTGTCGATAGAATCATAGGCCCTTATTTCATCGAAGAGAATCTTAATGGTAGGAAGTACGCCACATTCCTTCAAGAAACATTAGATCCGTTATTGGAAGAAATACCTTTAGAAACAAGAAACAGAATGTGGTATCAACACGATGGGTGCCTGGCACATTTTTCGATGATAGCTAGAAATGAATTGCAAAAGAGATTTCCAAATCGTTGGATTGGACGCGGAGGAGCTGTATCGTGGCCGGCTCGCTCGCCAGACTTGACGCCTCTGGACTTTTTCTTGTGGGGATACTTGAAAGATCTTGTTTATAAAGAACGTCCAACTACGCCGGATGATATGCGCGAGAGAATTCTTCGAGCCTGTGATTCGATAAGTGCCGAAGTGATAAGAAATTCTACACAATCCGTGATGAGGAGATTGCAATACTGCATTGATTCCAATGGCAATCACTTTGAAAATCTACTGTGAATAAAGGTAATTTCACATAAAAATAAAGTCATTTTTTGATCTTAAATGTCACTTTTTGATCTTAAATGACCTTGAACGACTTTGACCCCTAAATGTTTTTTATGCGGTTTTCGATGCTCTACAAGATAGTTGAAAAAAAATGTACCGTCCCATTTAAAAAAGCAGAGGTGACCTTTACTGTGCGACAGCGCCTCCACTGAGATTAAAAAAATGGTCGCATTTGATGACCTCTTTCGTACGGTACAACTTTTGTTTCAAACATTTTTTTGTGACGTTGATAATTACAGAGATATTCAAGGTGGCAACAGTTAGTGCCTCACCCTGTATACAGGGTGGATCAATAACTATTGGCACCTTGGATATCTTCGAAACTATATTCACAGAAATATATGCTGAAATGAAATTTCACGGTACGAAAGGGACCATTCGATAGCGATAATAGTTATTTTGCAGGTGGAAGTACTTCGGACATTTGAAGGTCAACTCAATTTTTAAAAATGGATCGGTATGTTTTTGTTCTGTATCATGAAAGAGGAGCTTAAAACAAGTTCAACGACCTATAACATAAGGTCATTGAAGGTCATAGAAAGTACAGAAAGGCGATAATACAGTTTCGGTAGCAAATAAAATTACTACGTTTATAGTAAGTGTTCGAAATGCCGACCATCATGTAAGTATGATAGTGATAGGGGGACGTCACATTGTTTGCACCATAATTCTTCCGCGAGCTATCCTAATTCAACTACTCGACAACCAGAGAAAATGTACTTTTCCGTCGTATCCACCACTTTTTTTTTCGATGTGAGAATATTTTCTCGCCACTGTTTTCTTTTTCGAGAAATAAACTGTCCTTTGTCAATGCCGTCTTCGCACCGGATATTGTGTAGTTCCGTTTGCAAATAACCGTCGTAAACTCATGCACCAACAACAATACAACCGGCGAGTACAGAGAGGTTAGGGTTGCTATTCGGTGGCGACGAATATACATACATACAATATTGAAAAATGCAGCGCTGTCAGATCAACGTCGTACCATGAAACTTGCATATATATAGCTGTTTACAGCTGATCGTAACCGAACCAAATCAGCAATTCTAAAGTATTTCTAATAATAAATTACGAAATATAATTGAGGTTGAGTTTGTATGTGTGAAGTTTTCATCGCTCAAAGATGTTTGCGACACAGAAAACTTTTCTTACATTTCGTTCTGTTTCAGCGATTAATAAACCGTCATTTGACTACCACGTAGCGAGACTCCTACCTTAAGGGGTAAGATGCAGTCCGAATTTTCAAAAAACAATTTTTTTTTGCATTGCTTGAAGTATTATGTTTCGAAAATATTGCCTGAAAATTTCAAGTCAATCCGATGAATAGTTTCCGGGATACCCCATTATTAGTGAAGGGGCGTCGGGTTCCCATGCGCGCAAACGATAATACCCGGGAAGGTAGAATGCTTCGAAGACAACAACAAATTGATATTTTGGAAGCTTCCACATCGGCCGAAGCCCTATTATATGGATCAGGAATTGATGATTCGATGTAAGTAATTTTTTAATTAGTATTTCTATACATAAATCAAGTGTAAAATTGGAAAATTCTTTAAGAAATTTTCAAAAATTTATTACTAAAAAACTATAAATTTTAGCAAAATTTGATAAAGAATACTTTCATTTTGAAATAGCCCAAAATGTTTAAAAAATAACAATTCATCCCGAAAACCTTTAATTTTTTGAAAAATTGTTATAACAATTGGCTATAAACAATGGAATGCTCGACTTTTCGGCAAAAATTGTGACATTCGGATTCAGCGGATCAAAATACCTAAAAAAAGTTTAGCTTCATCCATCGAACTCAAAATTTTACGAAGATATAATACCGTATCCACCTCGAAAAACTTTAAGCGCGTTTTTCTCGAAACTATGTTTTTCAAGTCGGTGACCACTATAATTCAAAAACCACCCGATAGATTTTGATGAAATATGGTGTGCTTATTGATAGCATTAAAAAGTAGGTCTTAATCGAAGGATTTTCATTTTTGTTGAAAATTTATATTTTTTTAAAACAATAAACGAGCGATTTTTTGGTCGAAAGTCGATATTTTTATAAATAATCAATATTTTTCTTTGAAAATTTGTACAAGTCAAGTTGAAATATAACATAAAAAGTCTGTGTAACCACTTTTGTAAAACAAACTTGATTACTATTGTACAACTTTGCAGTGACCGTTTTACTTAGAGAGCCACTGCGGCCGAAGTAGTGGCCCTAGCTCAATAAAAAAAGTGGCATTTTAAACTAGAGGCTCTGCCAATGTAAACAATTTAAAAAAACTAACGGATACGTGTATGCATTATAAAGTTATAGGCACTCAAACATGGCAACCTACGAGCCGAATTCTCAGCATTTGCGGGAGGTTATGATTTACTTCTTCAACATCAAGAAATCTGCGGCTGAGGCCCACCGTTTGCTTGTAGATGCTTACGGGGAGGATTCTATTAGTGAGAAAACGTGTCGGCTGTGGTTCATCAACGCCCATAACCGAATATTCACGGAGCCAAAGTGATGCTGTGTATCTGGTGGGACCAGCTGGGCGTTGTGTACTATGAGCTGCTCAAACCATCCGAAACCATCACAGGGAAACTCTGCCGACGTCAGTTGATGCGCTTGAGTAAGGCACTCAAAGAGAAACGGCCACAATTCAACGAAAGACATGACAAGGTGATACTGCAGCATGACAATGCCCGACCCCATGTTGCAAATGTCGTGAAAAAGTACTTGGAAACGCTGAAATGGGAGGTTTTATCCCACCCGCCGTACTCTCCGAAGTACCAGCACTTCGGTACTTACGAACAAGTCAAAAATTGGGTCGATTCCTGGATTACCTCCAAGGACCAAGACTTTTATCGACGCGGGATTCGAATGCTACCTGAAAGATGGGCCGAGGTTGTAGCTAGCGACGGGCAGTACACGGAGAGAATTTTTAAGTATTTTTTACGGTGAAATCTCCGTAAAAATTACATTAAAAATTTGAAACCGGTGACAAATGTGCACATAGTCAAAAATTGACACTAGCTTTTAATATTTTGCTTTCATTCATGTAAAAATTTAAGCAAGTAGCATAATTTTTTACATTTCTTTCAGTAAAAATTCTGACACATTCTCATGTAGAATTTTAACAATGGGCTGCCTCAAAAATTCCACGTTTCTGGAGTAACAATAACCTGGACAAACTTGAAATTTCTAAAATCCCTAGCGAAAAATTAATTCCCTATGATTAAATAAATACTCTGTATACTGTATTTTTTCGTAAAGAGCTTGATTGCTACTTATTTCAGCATATCATCTTTCCGTACCATTGTAGACGTCCTTTATCGAAGTTTCTTTTCACGTTTCTTCGTTTTCTTGCGTAGAACTGCGTAGAACACGTTAGACTACACGAGACCACGAGGCATGGAGCCTAGATACCAGGAGGTTCAACGGCAATGCAAAGGCGCTGAAAAAAGCGTCCCCGAAAATGTCCCGAAGTGATGGCGCTGGGGTGCAGCGCGACCGACATGTATAGTAATATATTGGTCAACGAGGTGAAAGTGATCGGATGAGTTTCTAACCTCACGACAGATCGATCGTGACATCAAACGTCGAAATATCCGCCGATTCATAATTTCCTTATGACGGTTCGGAAAAAAACGCAAAAGCGAGAAAAGATCTCAAGCTCAAACTCAAAATGGCGGCAATATAGTCCATCTAGAAAAACGTGTTTTTTTTACATATAGCTTCACGGGAGAACGGTTTTATCGTAAAATATAAGACCTGAAACAAAAACCAAAAGAAAATGATATTATATATTATTAGCTATGAGACTACCTAGAAATTTGCTTTTAATTTTTTTTTTAAATAGCGCACTTTGAAGAAAATAAATCGATTTTTTGCCAAAAAAACAGTAAATTGTTTATAAAAAGAAGCTTATATTTAATCAAAAAACGGAAACGTACTCCCACAAAGAATATAATTGTGAAGCTGCTGTCAAAATTTCAACCTCGAAATCGATGCATGCAAAATTGGTCGAGTAATCCGTCTTCCGAGATCGAAAAAAGTGGTTTCGAGAAAAACGCGTTTAAAGTTGTACGAGCAACTCAGCGCGCGCTCCAAGGCGCTGCGGCCAAAGCGATAATTGAACCTTTAAATAAATAAAAATTGCTACAGGACCAATTCCGTATTGTTTTTATGACACCAAAGTATTTTTAGGAAAGAAAACGTCTTTCCAAAATCCTAGAGTGGGGTTATCCCTTAACACTAATGAGGGTTAGGTACATCATCTGTGATCTGTCTTAGATCACACCCATGTTTAGCGTATATCTATATACATATAGGTTGCGGAGCACCCCAGCGCCATCATTTCTTGTTCTCGTTTTGGGGACGAGTTGAAAGGCCTCGCTGAACCTCCTGGTATGTAGGCTCCATGCCACGAGGCTTTCTTGGCCCATGCTTCGTACTATAATGCGCATGCGCGGTACCGCTGTTGCTAAGCAACGCGGGTCGGCGTCGTTCGTGCTCGTCATACTGCGTCATACACAAGCACACTCTCACAGCTTGCGTTCACGTATACGCACGCTCGCACACAGAGCTCACGCGTACGGTCAGGCGACCTAGCCCTAACTGATTTTACTATAAAGAACGTAAAATTCCGGTGGACGCACGGAAAATTACGGCTTCCTTTTTTAAATTTTTATGGAAAACACGCAAATTTCTCAATGTTCCACTGAAAAATTTCATTTATATTAGCACTTTTTTAACTTATTGTCGTAATCTTTACGTTTCATGAAATTTTACTATTAATTTCAGTAAAAATTGTGGAAAATATTTTAAATTTCTGTTACGCAAAAGTAAATTTTGATTCATTTCCATGAAAATTTATAATTTATTTCCTAAAAACCTGAAGAATTGCACATTTTTCACCGAGTTACTGTGATTTCACAGTAAAAATTACTTAAAAATTCTCTCCGTGTACTTTGATTAAAAAATATGTAGCCACTTTTTTATAATAAAGCCTTAAAGTTTTGAAAAAAAAAAACGGTCACTGCAAAGTTGTAGTCCTAATATAAAAAAAAATTCTTGAAAATGCTCGTTTTTTCACGCCTCTGACTGCATCTCGTTCCTCAACGAGGAAGCAAAAAGAGAGGAATCTTTACCTGAAGCGTGGGAAAATCCGACGCCGGAATTCTTTTCTTGTTTTCCTCCCTGAGGTATTGCTCGACCCTGAGGGATTCCCTGTATCCGGGAAAGAGATTCTCGTACTGTTCAGGATCGGCCAGGCTCTGTCCGGCTTTTTCGCTAACCGCCGAGAGCTTCTCCTTCCAAAGTTTAACGACGTGGGATATCTTGCTGGGCGCGTAAGCGCGCGCGAAGAAAGCGGCCTCGGGTACGCGATCGGTCTTTATCAGTATTTCGAGGCACTTGTCGACGTCACCGAGTAGAAAATTCGACAGGAATGAGATGTTGTTTTTGCCGCTGTCGTCGGCGGCCTGGCCGAGTTTCTCGATCATCGGCGCGTTTCCGGTGCTCGTAGCGAGCAACAACAAGCCACCGAAGTCCTGAGCGTGATGAAGGCACTCCTGGGCGAGACGAAGTTTGCCCTTTTGGGTCGCGAGGGCGGCAAGCTGGCGCCACTTCTGTTGGCTGTTCGCTTCGTTCGCGAGAGTGTGAGCGATCTCGAGGTCACCGAGAGCCAGGGCGAGCTCGAATCTGTGCTCCGGATCGGTCGACACCTCGAGCGCTTGCTTCTTGAAGCCCTGCTTCTCCAGAAAGTGGGCGACCCGCGTGCGATGCTCCTTCGGCACGGTCGGCAAGACCCTGGCAATTGAAAGGGTATAAAATCACGTGCGAATTTAAGTTTTTTTTTTTCGTATGAAAAAGTGATTCACTCATAAAATTAATTACACAATTATTTAGTATGAATATCAAGCTATTAGATAATATATATATATATATATATATATGAGGTATTCCAGCTGAACTCAACCACTTTTGCATCTTATATTTTTTGATTTGGCTCATATCGAAACCATGGACGACTCTTGAAACGATTTAAAAATCTTCCTACGATTTCATCGACGAATTTTGCTCTAATTTAAAATCTCTTCTACCACACGCGTATATCGCTAAAGAGCAGGCGAGTTTCATGAAGCAATTAAAAAATTCATTGAAGGACAATCCAATTTTACAAAACTGTCCAATTTGTCTCAAAAAAATATCGTCAAAAAAGATTATTTTTAATTATGAATAAAATAGAAGGGAAAATATCCCCACGATGAAACTAGTCTTAAAAATAGTTAATATAGTTAAAGTTTCCTAGCAAATGTTTTGAAACAAATTGAACGTGCCCTACCTTTTGAGAAAAAAACGTTTTTTTGTTTGTGATGAAAAAAAAAAATGATTTTAAATTATGAAAAAAATATAAGGAAAAGTCTGCCCAAGATCAGCCTAGCATTAAAAATAGTCAAAAGAGTCACAGTTTCTTAGCAAATTTTTTGAAAAAAATTAAAAGTGTCCGACCTTTAGAAATCAACAATTTTTTGCTTTAAGCGGTAAAACGATATAGAAGACGAATATCGTCAATTTTTTAATATTTTTTATCCAAAAGTACACTCAAAAACAAACATTTTGAAAAAAAAAAACTTCATTTGGTCCATTTTTCGCAAAGTTATGGACATTTGAAATAAAAGACATCGATTTTTTTCGAATTTCGAAAAAAAATATTATCTCGTAAATGTATGGGTGAAAAAATTCGAAAAAAATCAAGTGAAGTTCTTTGATTAGGTACAACAACAGAAAAAAAATTGAGCCAAATAAAAAAATATAAGATGCAAAAGTGGTTGAGTTCAGCTGGAATACCTCATATATATATATATTAGGGTGTGCGGAAAAAAATCGATACTTTTTTTTTCGGTTGCATCCACCAAAAGAAGGTGAATTAAGGTAAAAAAAGAAGAATCCTCGAAGGAGAGCTCAAAAAAAAATTATTTCGA
>OZ023313.1:67376517-67529017 GCA_964007375.1 Ophion obscuratus | reverse complement strand
AATCTATAATGGAAATGTAGTAATAGGGATAATGCAACTGAATCCAACTGGATTCATTATTTATTCCCAGAACGAATACTGAATCGACATGGATTCATTATCGAAAAAAATGAATATCCATCTAACATATATTCGGTAGACGTGTGTAAGTAATGCGATTGATGCATTACGCGTAATATCACCCGACCGCGTACTGTAGCATTACACATGACTCGACCAAGTTAAGCATTGCGCATCACACTGAGGGTAGGTTTAGTGCTTGACCGACGGGGAGCGCTGATATCGGTCGAGTGTCGGGTCTACAACGCGTAATATAGGTACCCATACTTTTCCCCGAAAACATTTCCCCGAATGGCACTTCCCCGAAAAACAGTTCCCCGAATCGACACTTCCCCGAAAAATAGTTCCCCGAATCGACATTTCCCCGAAAACACTTCCCCGAATGACACTTCTCCGAAAAACAGTTCCCCGAATCGACACTTCCCCGAATGACACTTCCTCGAAAAACATTTCGCCGAATTACATTTTCCCGAATGAACACTTCCACGAACGACACTTCCCCGAAAATGAGTGAAAAAGTTATTTATTTAAAGTCAAAGTCAAAATGGGTAAATGCGTAAATGGGTGTGAGCGCAGGGCACCTCGGATATGCGTGGGGAATAGTGGGGTCCGTGGAACAATGGTGTGGGCTCAGGGCACTTCGAATGTGCGTGTGGAATATTGGGGTGCGTGAAACACTGTTGTGGGCGCAGGGCAACTCGAATGTGCGTGTGGAATAGTGGGGTGCGTGGAACACTGGTGTGGGCGCAGGGCACCTCGGATATGCTTGGAATAGTGGGGTGCGTGGAACCCAAACAAACTGTTTTTCAGGGAAGTGCAATTTCTTCCAGCTCAATAGGAAGCCTGAGCCGCCATATGACAGCCACCCATCCTACAATTCAAGTAAATAGCGACAGACAGCTTATATCTCTTCCCAATAGAAATGTCGATAATGAGATCGAAGTAGAGCCGATTCCCTCAGAAAGATGGTCGTTCCTAAAGAAATAAGGATTCCTCATTTCGCGTTTACAACGAAACGTGGAATGAGGTATTCTTGTTTCTTAAGGAACATCCATATTCTTAAGGAACATCCATTACAATATCACACAAGACGTGCTAGTGAGCTGCCGCATGGGGCGCCATCTCGAGTGATGTTTAGGGTGTTGTAATGTAATATCACTCGGTACGAAATGTAATGCCATATCACATTACTTGATAAAGCACTGTTTTGCGCATGTCTGATATTCGGTATTATTCCTACTCGAATACTTTTATTATTCGAGTATGCCCATCTCTGGTATAGACTAACCGTCAACTCCGAAGTCGGGCGTGATGGTCTTCTTCTTCTTGAAATTTTTGAAGACTTTGACGGTGGAGGAGCTCTCTCGAACCGCGTACTGACTGGAGTCCGAGGCCCAGACGAACTCGAGTGCCTGACCGAAGGCCTTGTTCCTGAGTGCCATTGAGGTGTAGATGATGTACTCGCCGTCGCCGCAAACAACGAGGAAGCGCCCGTTCGGATTGTGTTGGATGGTTTGTGGATATATCTCGCATGCGCCCATATCCTTGACAGCCAATGGCAAACGTTGACCGTCCTGGGCCTCCTCGCCGAGTGCCTTGAGATTGACTTGCTGAATCTCGCTGTGGCGTGCCCAGACGATTTTGCCACCGGACGAGTCCATGGAGACGGCGGGCTCCTCGCGGCCGACCTTCACCATGACGCTACCCTCGTCGTAGCCAATGGCGACGTTGTTGGAGCCCCGCATACTCGCTATCGTCCATACCCTCTCGAAGCCGTAATTCAACGAGCACTCGAGCCTGTACGTGCCCGCGTGCCAAATCCTCACCGTACCGTCCTCCGAGCCTGTCAACACGATCGGCAACTCCGGATGGAAGCACACCGCGGATATATTTTGCGTGTGGCCCTCCAGGGTCTGGACGCACGTTTTGTTCTGATAGTCCCAGATCTTGACGTACTTGTCGTCCGCGCCCGAGATCAGGTAAGGCTTGTCACCACCGTGATAATAATCCACGCAATTCACACCCTTCTCGTGGCCCTCGAGGGTGAAGTTCGCCGTTGACGAACCCAACTGCCATACCTTCACCGTACGATCGAGCGAGGCACTCGCGAACGTATTGTTGTCCTTGGGGTTGAACACTATCTGCATCACGTAGTGCGTGTGGCCGTCGAACACCTGTTGGCCCCGCCACGATTTCTCCCAGTTCCATAGCTTTATCAGCATGTCGTCTGATTCATAAATCAACGTCGCAATGAGCACGCGCTTTGTTTCAATGAATTTTCTACGGTGGTAAACGGGATACCTGGGTGGGTCAAAAAATTGCATTTTCCAAAAATATTTTCTTTTCTAAGTATCACTTTTTGGCTATTGGCCCTGAAAATTTCTTTGTATGAGCTGCGGCTTCTAACAGTCGGCCGGGCGGTAGCAGCACTCTACTTTGAACTTTAATAAATCATCAGTGTCGAATTAAGGGGTCAGGCCATTCTAGAGGCTGAAAAAATAGCGTTTTTGGGGATTTTTTTTTCAGGAAAGGTAGAAAATACATCGAGATTACAACAAAGGGTGTTTATCATACATATCAGTGACTGTATACAATAATTTTTTTTTGAAGCGATTAATTTCAAAATGGCGGCTGTGCAGCGTTTATCTCAAAACTGCATTTTTTAAGGGACCAGTCCACTTTGAAAATTTCAAAAAATCGAAAGCAAGCAAGACTCGAAGAAATCGACGATGACGAGCAATCAGAAGGGATTTTGTACGGTACAGGAATTGCCGATTGAGTTTAGGTAAGAGTTTTTCATAGTATAAACTTCAAACGCGTTTTTCTCGAAACAACGTTTTCAAAATCTAGCTTCATCGTAACTCTAAAACTAATGAACCGATTCTCTTGAAATTTGAACCACATATTGTAAACATGATTCGCAACAAGATGACCCTCGATGGTTTTAAAATTTTGATTTTTACTCTTTTTTTGCGAAAAACTGCGGAAAAACGCGGTTTTTTAAACTTTTTTTCGTTTTTCATCTGCCATTTTTTTATTTTTTTATAAGACTTTATATCCGAGGGCCATTTTGTAGCTGGTGTCATACTGAATCTAATGGACTTTGATTTTTTTGTTTCATACAAGTCGTTGCCGAGTTGTGATGGAGCTACCCAGCCCATCTATTTTTGAGGCGTTACGTCAAACTATATTTTTTGTACTTAAAAATGTATAAAAATGAATTGAACATTTTTTGAAAAATGTATTTCAAGACTTTATTCATCAAGCCCGACAACTTTTATATTCATATCTTGTATAAAATCCTCAAAAAAAAAAAATCGCGAAAATATCCTTTTTCGTGGCTCCAAAATGGACGCCCCTTAAGCTTGAAACTTGAAAATTCAAATTTTTTATCGCGTAGTTTTGCAGTCTATGGTCTTAGTTTCGATTCGAAAGGAAGATTTTGCCAAAATTGAAAAAATCGACCGAGTAGCGACGATTTTTGTGAACAAGCCCACTGCGCTATGGCGAACCGCCTCGCTTTACTAATTTTCATTTATTTACTAATGTTATTAGTGATCAAAATAAAGATGCAAGACAAATTGACAAGAATATTTGTATAGACAACATTATCGTTGTTGCAGATTTACGTTGTCGATCCCTAATCAGAATATTAAGGGGCTATACCAGTGTGACACTTTCAAAATATCGATTTTTTTCCCTTTTTCGACAGTCTATACTTTCAAGAATATCGTTATCATTTATATAATTTATATCGATACCATTTTATCTTGCAAAAATCGATGGTTAAATCTTTAAACGCGTTTTTCTCGAAATGAGATTTTTCAAATTTGCTGACATTGTAACTCAAAGAGCAATTATCCGATTGACTTGAAATTTGAACTGAGTACTCAGACTTTTTTTTCATAACTACGCCATTTTGTTAGATTTTGATATTTTTCGAAAATCCTACGTCATTGTACAGGAAATACCTTCCAGTTTAAGGACACTTTTTTAAACGTCGTTAAACTGGCCTTAAAAAACCGTTAAATGCCTGAAAAAACCGTTTGAGTGATGTTCATAGGCTAAGTTCGCAAAAACTAATCGTGCCATTTCGGTGAAAAGGAAAGACGAGAAACTTGGAATATTGGAAGGTCGAGAACTAACCACTGCTGGTGAGAATGTAGGGCTGGGTTGGATGGACGGCGATGCATCTGACGTAATCGCTGTGGGCCTCGAAGGCGTGAACCCTCTCGAGTGTGTTGTAGTTGAACACCCTGACTTGCATGTCGTCCGAGCCGGTGACGACCCAATTCTTGCGCGTTACGAATTTCGCGGTTCTCACGGGAACGTCGCACACCTCGAAGGTCTTCACGAGGGTCTGTGTCTCGTGATTCCAGATGTTGACGTGGCCCTGATAGAGGGAGCATAGCATCCATGGCTCCGTCGGATGAAGGTCGACGCTTTTCACTCTATCGGAGCGCGCAGTCAGCTTGCGCTTGATGTCCAGTCGCAGCGGCTGCCAAGAAACGTTTCTCGAATGTAATTCTTCTTTTTTTTTTTTTTTGGTACGGGGAACAGAGATTCAAAGGGATAGCCGGCAAAGTGGCGATACTACACTGGCAAAAAAAAATTTAACTTAAATAGGATCGATTTAAATCAAATAGGTGTTTTCCATGGCTCATGACCTACTACGATCTTAATTGTTTCAAAAACATTTTTTTATTTGTTTCAGATATTCTTTCTTAATATTGAATACATTAAAATTGAATGAATAAAGATTCGATTGACTTTTTCATACGCAAAAAATTGTTAAATTCGCACATGATTTTATGTGCGAATTTAACGGAAGATAAGTGTGGCCTGAGGCCTTAAGTATGTAAATCCGATTATTTTTAAGAATCTGACGGATTCCCACTATTATACTAGGTGCGCAACTAAGTTCCCGGGTTTCACACATGGAGGGCGCTAGCGACACATGTAGTTGGCATAAAGGCCTGAAATCGGGTATCTTTATAGCTTGGACATCTGTTAAGAATACCCTGTCGTAATATAAACAAATATCGCAACACAACGACCGTTTTTCTAACCTCGAAAATGCCAAAGTTTGTGCCAAATAAACAGCATTTGCGGGAAGCATTGCTTTACAGCTTCAACCTAAAAAAAACCGCAGTTAAAGCAGGTCGGTTACTTGAGGAGGCCTACGGCGAACATATACCATCAAAAACAACGTGTGAAGATTGGTTCAAGCTGTTCAGAAGTGGCGATTTTGAGACTGGAGACAAGGAGCACTCGAGAAGACCGCAAACATTTGCGGACGCCGATCTGCAAGCGTTATTGGATGAAGATGGCACTCAAACAGAAGATCAACTTGCCGAGGCATTAAATGTGACTCGGCAATGTATTTGGAAACGTTTGCACGCCATGGGAAAAATTCATAAGGCAGGAAAGTGGGTGCCGCACGAGTTGACTGAGAGACAAATGGAAAATCGAAGAGCCACTTCCGAAATTTTGCTTTTGCGGCAGAACAGAAAGAGTTTCCTGCATCGAATTGTTACTGGCGATGAAAAATGGATATATTTCGAGAATCCCAAACGCAGAAAGTCGTGGCTTTCACTTGGCGAAGCGTCAACATCGACGGCACGGCGAAATCGCTTTGGAAAAAAGACAATGCTCTGCGTTTGGTGGGACCAGAAAGGAATCGTGTACTATGAGCTGCTGAAACTGGGCGAAAATGTCAATGGGCGTCGCTACCGACAACACCTAATCAATTTGAACCACGTATTGCTCGAAAAACAGCCAGAATGGGACACGAGACACGAACATGTGATATTGCAGCACGACAACGCTACGTGCCATCGCAGTTCCATTGTCCAGGACACCATAAAAACACTGAAATGGGATCTGCTATCGCACCCGCCGTATTCGCCAGACCTGGCCCCTTCTGACTATCACTTGTGTTCCGGTCGATGGTGCATGGCTTGGGTGGGCTACACTTGGCCAATTACAATACAGTACAAAATTAGTTGGACGAATGCTTTCAGTCCAAAGACACGTCTTTTTATCGTCGCGGTATTTATGTATTGCCAGAGAGATGGCAAAAATGTGTAAATAGCGAGGGACAATACTTCGGATGAACCATTTTTTCTATTTGTCTTGAAATTTTCGATTTTTTATTGGTAAAAGAAACCCGGAAACTTAGTTGCGCACCATATACACTTTTGTAGTGACCGGAAGTTGGGACCGGAAGTTGGGTACGTCGTCTGGGAATTCCTTCACAAAAATACGGAATATTTTTTTTTTCTCTCTGTAATTACGTCGATAACCGACCCTGAAGTTTTAAAGAGACGATTACTAATATATTTAGTGAAGCTCAAAAAAAAATATATGAAAATCCTATGGATTGAAACCTGGCGATGGGATTACCTTAAAAACATTTTTCAACAGAAAAAAAATACGCGTCTAATAGTTTTCAATGTTTTATCACAAATATGGGTTTCAAGAAAATCAAGGGTCAATACTTAAGGGGTCACAGTAGAATTTTCAAAAAATGGATTATGTTTTATCGCTAAAACGGTGCTTTATCATCATAAGAATAAGTTACTCTTCGATTTATAGCAAGAACATTTTTTTTCACCGACTTTGAGCGTATAATGTAAGCCCATCTCTGGCACGGCCATAGACTACTACCTAAAACTTTAAATGCGTTTTTCTCGAAACAGCTTTTTTCCAATTGGCATGACCAATAACTTCACGATTTTCACTCGATTTACTTCAAATTTAAAAGTTATATTTCTAATTGCATTTCGCAGAGAAGTACATACGGAATTCCTGACTAATCGAAAACTTTTCACTTTATAAGCAGTTTTATACGAAATTTTTCACTGAAAATTCATTCAAATACCTACAACTCAATTCAAATACCTGCAACTTTCGAATAAAACAATATTTTTTAAATTCCGTACGTACTTCTCTAGGTATTCTAATGTAGATTGACGAGAATTTTTATTTTTTGTTCTAGGTAAAAAATTGTGGATGCTAAATGTCACGCCGCGGAGCGCCTAAAAAAGATAACAAAAGTAAATATTACTAGTCGGCTATTAGGGGGCTGAAGTTTGCATCGTTGGAACGCAACGAAAGTTCCTTCCAATGTCTCACTTTTATTATTATCCAAAATCAAATAATGCAAATTTCTTCTAGATCGCTAAATAAAAATCCTAAAAAATGTTTGCGTCATTTTAGTAGTTCAACTCTGCCAAAGAAAAATTATGAAAGTGAAAAAAAATTATTTTTGTCGCCTTCCAACGATGCAAACTTCAGCGCCATTCGGCTAGTTTGTACATCGAACATCGCACAGCTTGATATTCATATTATTGGGAATAAAACTTTGCAGTGACCGTTTTTTTCAAAAGTTTAAGGCTTTATTATAGAAAAGTGACTACATATTTTTTAATCAAAGTACTGCCCGTCGCTAGCTACGACCTCGGCCCATCTTTCAGGTAGCATTCGAATCCCGCGTCGATAAAAGTCTTGGTCCTTGGAGGCAATCCAGGAATCGACTCAATTTTTGATTTTTTCGTAAGTACCGAAGTGCTGGTCAGCCAAATCGTGTGCCATTGACCGGAACAAGTGATAGTCGGAAGGGGCAATGTCTGGAGAGTACGGCGGGTGGGATAAAACCTCCCATTTCAGCGTTTCCAAGTACTTTTTCACGACATTTGCAACATGGGGTCGGGCATTGTCATGCTGCAGTATCACCTTGTCATGTCTTTCGTTGAATTGTGGCCGTTTTTCTTTGAGTTCCTTACTCAAGCGCATCAACTGACGTCGGTAGAGTTCCCCTGTGATGGTTTCGGATGGTTTGAGCAGCTCATAGTACACAACGCCCAGCTGGCCCCACCAGATACACAGCATCACTTTGGATCCGTGAATATTCGGTTTGGTCGTCGATGACGGAATATGACCAGGCAGTCCCCATGATTTTCGGCGTTTAGGATTATCGTAGTAAACCCACTTTTCATCTCCAGTCACAATCCCTTGCAAAAATCCCTTCCTTTGTTGTCTTTGGAGCAGTTCCCGCAAATGCTGAGAATTCGGCTCGTAGGTTGCCATGTTTGAGTGCCAATAACTTTATAATGCATACACGTATCCGTTAGCTTTTTTAAATTGTTTACATTGGCAGAGCCTCTAGTTTAAAATGCCACTTTTTTATTGACCTAGGGCCACTACTTCGGCCGCAGTGGCTCTTTAAGTAAAACGGTCACTGCAAAGTTGTACTCCTAATAAATAGATGTGTAATTAATTTTATAAGTGAATCACTTTTTCATACGAAAAAGAATTATTAAATTCGCACAAGATTTTATACCCGTTACTGTGGGCGAACCCCTTAAGGAGAGATATACACCTAGATGGTCGAGGTCGAGGATTTAGAAGCTATGAAGATTCTGTCGACCGTAGAAGACCTACACTATGGGCCTGGTATCAATGATTCCATGTAAGTTGACAAATTTCATGATTTATTCATTCCCAAATTTTCAACCGCGTTTTTCTCAAAATCACGTTCTTCAAATCGGTACCCAAAATTTCTCGAAAACCAATGAACCGATTGCCTTGAGGTTTTTTGTGGTTATTCTATACACCATTATCTAGTACTTGTCATAGGATTTTTTTTCCGTTACTTAGTTTTTGTTTTTTAGGCAAAATAATAACTAATTTTTGGCCCAAAAATCACTATTTATGTTCAAACGTCTGCCATTTTGTCATAAATCGATATTTTAAAAACGGGTATGACAAGTACTAGATTATAGTATCTAATTAAATATTTTTGGTTTTTTTTTCAGATGATTTTCGAAGAAACGCCAGTGGGTACCGTATACGCAGATTTTTTTACGACGCTCCAAGGATCATACAATATCCTTGTATATTTTTGATATTTTTAAATAAAGAAAATTAAACATATTTTTGAATGTATATACTCTTAGATAATTAAACCCCAATACGAAATTTCAAATACTTTTCCTTGAAAAAATTCACAAAAATGACCATTTTTTCCGGCTCCTAGGTGTATATTTCCCCTTAAGTGATGTTCCTTGTTAGCTATACACTATTATTTATCCAGCTTCCATCTCCACTTTCAAGCTTCTAACGTTTTTGATCATAGTTTCCCATAAATATAGGAAAATATCGAAATACCGGTATTCCGATATTACAACTTGTTGATATCGAAATAGTATCGGTTACAGAAAAAGCTCGGATAGTATGACGATAGTACAAAATTTGCAACCTTGGAACACGATTTTTTCTTCTTCATTTTTGTCTTTATCCAACAAATTTTTTTGCACATTCAAGCCGTGAATCTCTAATAAGAATACGTAAAGACGTTTGAGTAAATTTGACAGCCCAAAGCAGCCGACCAATAAATGAATTAAAAATAATTAATTATCATTGCATCGCAACGATGCAAACTTCTACGACATTGGAGAGTCCAAGCTCGGTAGCCAATGGAAAGTTTGAAGAGTGCAAAAAACGAACGATACCGGACCAAGGTCATCGTTACTGTCAAATCGCATGATGCAATAATGGACGGCAAAGTACGAAGAGGCGGCAGGATCGAGGACGTTGCGCACCTTCCGGTTACCAGCGGCGCTCCGACGTTCAAACGTCTTTCAGTTTTTGCGTACGACGAAACGGCTAGGCCGGACGATCAGATCAGAGCGAAGAAAAAATTACTCGGAAGAGTCGAAAGACCAGATTGACCAATTGGGTGACGAGAAACTCGCTCGCCTTTGATGATGATTTCGACAGGGGCAATTATTCGAGAAAGGAAATAGAACTTCGCTGCTGGAAAAATTGGAATCGCTCCAGCGCCGAGGATCGCTTCTTGTCGCAAAAAGTTCGCAAACGCGTGAAACATAACCTCAATTCGCGGGCGCATTTAAATCACGATAGGAGCGGCGGTAGCTGAAAATACGTCAAAATCGCAAAACGGAAACGCGAATTATTGGAACATTCGTGGGTATTTTGTTTTTCTCTTTCGTTGACGTGGTAAAAGTATGTGTTTGTTGGTGACTGTCATCGGGGAGTGTGCGAAGCGAAGGGACCGTCAAGTGTACCGGTCTTCTCGACAGTTAAACTTTTTCTCGTTTCTTCACTTACCATTTTTCGCTTTGAGTCTCTATTCCTCTTTTATTCCCGAGCTGGACACAGGCGCGTTCGCTAGAGTTTTTCCGAGGACTCAGTGAGAAAATTGACCCGTCGATACGAGACAGAATAACGATAACGCTGCCATGAAGTTAGGACGTGGCTGATATTTGTTGTCCCGTAGCTCCGGAAAACACGGCGCTCGCAGCGCCACGGCAATCGGGAGTTCGCTTTTTTCCTTCAGTTCTCACGCGCACCCACCGTCGGTACTCGCATCGCCCGAGACAAACGAAAAAGCTTAATTTATCGAGCTTGAAATTTGACGAAATGTTTTATTTGTTTTTTCTCGTTTTCGGAGGTTCGCTGGTTTCGAATAAATGCGAGAGGGAAGAGTTTGGATGTCTCTGTCGGTAACTAGGAGCACGGGTGTACCGACGGTCGGACGAAGGGAGTCTCGTGCTTACCGACCACTCAGCTGGTTTGTCGGCTCGGAAAATCGAGCGGGCTTTTTGAGGGCGGAGATACCTTCAGGTGAGAAAAGAATAGCTGATTTTAAGGCCTCAGGCCACAGTAACGGGTATAAGATCATGTGCGCATTTAACAATTTTTTTTTCGTATGAAAAAGTAATTCACTCATAAAATTAATGACACATTTATTTAGTATGAAAATCAAGCTGTTAGAAAATATATATGTTATGTCTTCTTATCATAGGGGACGAATATTTTTTTACGGGCTATTAACAAAAATGATGACAGAGAGATTAAGTATATGGATTGAGAAGAACAAAAAATTAAAGGAGAGTCAGGCAGGGTTCAGGAAAGGGAGAGGAACGAGGGATCAAATATTCACGCTGAATGCGGTAATTAATAACAAATTAAAAGTGAAAGGTGGTAAGTTATACGTCGCGTTCATAGATTTTAAGGCGGCATTTGATCGAGTGAACGGAGATAATGATGAAAAAATTAAGAGAGAAAGGAATTGAGGGGCGAATGTTAGAGACAATAAAGACCATTTACAAGGACACAAGGGCAGAAGTGCAAGCAGGTGGAATAATTTCGGAGAGTTTTAGAACGGGGAAGGGAGTAAGACAGGGGTGCGCTTTAAGCGCGGTCCTATTTGATATTTATGTTGATGATTTGGAGGATATGTGGATGAGAAGAAATGAGGGCGGGGCAGTAGTTGGGAGGGAAAAAATCTTTGCAATTAAATATGCCGATGATGTAGCGGCAATAGCAGAGACGATTGAAGGTTTAAGAAGTATATTGAAGGACCTTGAAAAATGGGCGGAAAAAAATAGAATGGAAATAAGCGCTAAAAAACCAAAATAATGATATTCAGGAATGGGGGTAAAGGTAAAAAGAACGAAGAATAGAAGATTAAGGGGGAAAAGATCCAGATAGTTAAGGCGTTTAAATATTTAGGATATTGGTTTACTTCGAAAAATTCAAACTGGGTTCATAGTAAAAGAACGGCGGGGAAAGCGCAAAAAGCGACAAATATGGTATGGGGGATATGGAAAAGAGCGGGAAGAGATATGATGAAGGAGAGACTCTATTTGCTGGAATCAATAGTAAAACCAGCCGTGATGTATGGAGTGGAGGTTTGGGGACTGGGGGAAATTGAATCCTATAAAAGAATACAGAGCAGGTTTTGTAAAATGTCGCTAGGGGTACACAGAACGACCCCTAATTACATTTGGAGGAGAGAGTTGGGAGTGCCAACATTGGAATACATAATTAGAGAAAGGGCTCTGAGATATTTGAAAGAGGTTGTGAAGATGGGGGAGTCGAGATGGCCAAAAATATGTTTGCGAGAGGAGCTAAGAGCGATTGAGAATGTAACCCCCTTGAAGTGGGGAAAGGATTTAAAAAAAGTATTAATGGAAATGGGAATTGAGGATCTAGTAGGGATGATAAGAGAGGAGACAAACGAGGGCGAACTAGAAAAAAAGGTGGAAGAAGGATTAGAAAACCTAAAGAAAAAGATACTGGAGGAGGAAGAAGAAAGAGTACAAAAATCATCATACAATAGTTTATACAAGTACTTGGTGGAGAACGAAGAAAGCCCATGGAAATACTGGAAGGAGGAAGGAGTGAAGGGTAGGGAGAAAGAATTGTGGGCAAGAATAAGATGTGGAAATGTATGGAGGGCGGGAAAGAAGGGGGAGAAAAATTGGCAGTGCAGGATTTGTGAGGAGAAATTTGAGACGGTGGAACACCTCCTAATTTGCAAAAAAGGCTGGGAAATGATGCCAAAAGAGGCAAGAAAAGAAGCGGAGGAGTTGACGAGGTTGCGATAAAGGGGGAGATCATTAATATGTTAAGCGGGAAAATAAATGTGGGAATTTGCCGCTACTTCAAAGAAATAGAGGCATTATGTGCAATAATGAAAAAAGAGGAAAAAGATGAGAGCGACAGCGATCAGTATTGGTTAGGATATAGGTTAGAATTTTAGACGTAAGTTGTTCGGTGTAAGTTCGTGAATGAGATTGATTGTAAGAAAAGAGACTTTGTAAAAAACTTTATAACAAGTTGTGCAAATAAAACTCTATTATATATATATATTTTTTTACGGAAAATGATTCTGTCTAAATTTCCACGCAGACCCTGCAGTGTTAAAAGTTGCAATTTTAAAACCCATTATCTCCCAATCTAAATAGTCGACTGTTCTGAAATTTCACTTAAACATGCATAATGATATGAACAATGTTTGGTCAAAATTTGAACAAAATCTATAGAAAACAAGATTGCGCGCTCGTACTACCTTAAGGGGCCAGTCCACTTTGGTGCCAAGAACAAGGCTATTTTCGCGATTTTTTTTGGAAGGTTTCATAAAAGATATGAAAATTAAAGGTGTTGGACTTGATAAATAAAGTCTTGAAATACATTTAAAGAAATCTTGAATTCATTTTGATTTATTTTTAAGTACAAAAATTATAGTTTAACGTAACGCCTCAAAAATCGGTGAGCTAAGTAGCTCCATCACAACTCGGCAACGGCTTACCTGAAACAAAAAAATCAAGGTCCATTAGATTCAGTCTGACACCAGCTACTAAATGACCCTCGGATATGAGGTTTTATCAAAAAATAAAAAAATGGCAGATGAAAAACGAAAAAAGTAAAAAAAAAACGCGTTTTTTCGCAGCTTTTCGCAAAAAAAAAGAGTAAAAATCAAAATCTTAAAACCATCGAGGGTCATCTTGTTGCGAATCATGCTTACAACATGTGGTTCAAATTTCAAGAGAATTGGTTTATTAGTTTTAGAGATACGATGGATCTAGATTTTGAAAACGTTGTTTCGCGAAAAACGCGTTTGAAGTTTATACCATAGAAAACTCTTACCTAAATTTAATCGGCAATTTCTGCACCGTACGAAATCCCTTCTGATTGCTCATCATCGTCGATTTCTTCAAGTCTTGCTTACTTACGATTTTTTGAAATTTTCAAAGTCGACTGGCCTCTTTAGTTCAAATACCTACATCTTTGGAATTAAACAATATTTTTGAAATTCCGTACGTACTTCTCTAGGTATTCTAATGTAGATTGACGAGAATTTTTGTAACAGCTGGATATTCATATCAAATAGATGTGTAATTAATTTTATGAGTGAATCAATTTTTCATACGAGAAAAAATGTTTTAATTCGCACATGATTTTATACGCTTTACTGTGGCCTAAGGCCTTAAGGAAACTTTTGTTCACCATTTTTGAGACTCGGGGTATGTTTTATCACTACTTTTGGGTGCTACATGTTATTTTCGTTTTAAATTAATCTTTAAGAGGAAATGTGGCACGGTCTTTTTTATATAGTCTTTAAGGTGGAGATTATCCGTTTGAAATTTTGACACAAAACTCCAAGCTTTAGAACGGTCGGTCTTCTAAACTGCATTTTCAAAACTGTCGTGACATATAGCTAAAAAACCAATCGACCGATCCTGTTCAAATTTGGTATAAATCTTTCTAACTTTATTGTTTGAAACATGACCTTAGATGTTTGGAAAATAAGAAAAAATGTTTTTTTTTAATTGCGAGCTGTAGCTATTTTTTCGGAAAATTCAATCTTTTTGTTTCAAAACGTACCATTTCATCGATTTTCAAAATGTTTCTTTTTTTCTAGGTTCATATTCTGCGTATGAGTGTTAAGGGGTTACGTGGGTTTGAAAATTTTCAAAAATCCCTTTTTTATAAATTTTATTATCTAATAGTACAATATGTCCAGAATATTTTCCCAAAGCCTTAATCGGAGTAAAAGTCTAGGAGCACTTTTTTCAAAACACTATTGCTGATGTTGGTGGACACGATTACGGGAGACTTTTTCCTTGGAGTGCCATATTTCAGGTGTTTATATTTTATTTTTTTTAAAGGAAACGAGTAAAGCTTTTTGAGTGCGTTTTTTTCTTGCTTTTATTCATGATATACAGAACGTTAAAAAAAATGTTTTGAAAAAAAAAAAACCAAAATGGCGACCGTTGCAGCTCCGCGAAAACAGGTCCTCAAATCGCGGGAGGTAAACGGCTGGCATCACTGCCCCCTGTTTGTTGATCTGAAACACAAATTCAAAGCATACTATCAATCTGTGATCCTTTGTTCATGGAATGACGGATGGGATTTCGTTTAGTACAAATTTCGGAAAATGGCGGCAATTAAAAAAAAACTCGAATTTTCGCGTTTTTTTCGCATAAAAAGATAAATAATAAATGCAAAAATGTATCTATCGAAAAAACGATCCGTCATTCCATGAAGATATATTTTCTGAGTATGTTCTCCAAATTTCAGGTCGATATGTTGATTACAGCGGTGAGGAGAATGTCAGCCATTTTTAAAAACGTGTTTTCGAGAAAAACGCTTTTAAAGGTTTGTAATGTGCTTACACAAATGTGTTTATAATTACCGCTAATCGGCAATGCCTGGTCCATAGAGGCATTCCTCTTCTTCTTCTAGCTGCTCATGTTGAGCCGCTAACATCTCCCGCTAAATTTCAGGGACAAAGTCTCCGTTAATAAAAAAAACTGATGCTATCGAAAAAAGCTGATCTTATTGAAGTTTTGCACACTTCTTCAAAATAGCATTGACTGGTGATTGTACGAAGGTTTCTTTTCGATTACAACTAATTTTCCAACGCTATATGCAGTGTAAATCGTACCAAAAATTGACCTATTTTGCATACAACTCTGCCACAAATTCGAATTTCAATTTTTTTTTAAATCCTTCGTTTAAACACGAGGTATACTTATCTACTAACAGAAAAAAATTGGTTTATTAATTTCTGATAAAACTATCATGAGTTATCCTGACCACCACGAGTAGACTTTTTTTTTATGTATCTCCGGAAACCAGGTCCCACGGGCTGAATTTCCCAAATTTTTAGATGAAATTTTTTAAAAATATTTTTGAAAGTTGCTCTTTTATGTGCTTAACATTTCGAATAATATAATTTATTTATTAAATGTTTTTTAAATAGAGAAAATATGCTTTTTTTCGTCTTCGAAACCCACGTAACCCCTTAAAGATCGATAAAAAATACCATGTAACAGCCAAAAATAGAAAAACGTACTCTAAGTCTCGAAAAGGTGAAAAAATCTATCCTTTAAAAAAAACCACGAAAATCAGCTATTTTTTTTCCTTGCCTTAAGGTATGTCCACCCTCAAAAAGCCCGCTCAATTCTGCGGGTCAATTGCATATATAATAATATTAATGAAATTTTATATCAAGATAATTTTAAGAGTATTTTTTCCGGACGATTGATTTCCAGAATCTTTTTTATTTAATCAACATAACGAGTAACTTATTTTTGGATACGTTTAGATACCACATTTAGATATTTGAGCAATATAAAAAAAACTGCCACGTGATAAAAATGCGTGAAAGATAGCAGAAAATACGTTCAGCCATTTCCTCTCGAATGACTGATATTTTATGAAAAACAGCGCCATTTTGTAGTTTTACGATATTTATTCAGTGTTTAATCATTTTTTAATTTTTATCCGCGATTTATTTAGTTTTCGGCACATATTTTTTCATTTATACTCTAGAATATCATTTGGGTCCTTCGTGGCAATGTGAACGCCAGAAGAATGGCAAGACCGATTGCATAGCGGTACGCCGGGTTGCCGTTCCGCAGGCGTTTCGCGCTTGACTCGGAAATGTGTACCAACACAATTTCGCAAACTGTTCACACGTACAATGTCACGTGTTTGTCGTTGGATGTCCGACTACATGCATGTATGTGTGTGTGTATTTTTTTTAATCCGGACATCTTTACTTCCGCGCGGAAAGAATTTCTATTTCTTTCACTCCCGATTATTCTTGTATAGACTGCGTTGAGGATTTATCACACACACGTACCGTCCCAGCTAAAAGTTCGATGTGTTCGGAATTTTCGTACTTTGCAGGCCGAAGAAAAGCGGGAAAAAATCATATACATTAATATGGTTGTGAATATCGTTTTTGGATAATAATAATACTGAAGAGTTATTAACAACGAATATTTATTTAATTAAAAATGCAATAAATCATTTTTTTCAATCCTTCGCATAACGTTGTTGATTTTTCATTCGGAAAAATAGTTGTGAAACTTATGAACATGCCGAACTTTTTAATCTTTTATCTTTCATTTTTTTTAACTTTCGAAAAATGAATAAGTGGTCGTGAATTTTTTTTTGTACAATTGTTCCACGGGACTTTCGAAGTTCCCACGTAATTGGACAAGCAGTTTTATTATTGGCACCCTTAAAACGTTCGAAAAAAGACATTTTAACACGGAGAGAAAATCTTGAAAAAAAATTATAAGTGTTTAAAAAATCAGTTATTTCATTCCACAAGAAAGTTTTTTTTTTAATAATTATTGGCTGAACCATTCTTTATTTAGATCATTTGTTAATAAATTATTGGAATTATTATTATTATTCGAAATCAGTACACGCTAAATTTGTCCGAATGTATTCAAATTTTTGTTAAATCCTGACGTCGTGAAATTCAGATCGGATCAAACTTTTGGCTGGAGATGTACGAATGCTCGCGGTATCCAAGCGGAATTACAAAATAGCGGATTTGTGGAGAACTTGGCACGATTGCGGATTGAATTGTCCGGTCGCGTTCACTTTCACCCTCTCCTTTATTGGTAAAAGTACGGTCGTTTTATAATCCCGATGAAAATAATAATAATAATAACGGTGACAAATAAAGAGCGTGACCATCAGATGGCGATAAATTTTGTTGGTCTTAAGGGGATTGCGAATCTATTGTAGTGCAAAAAATGTCTTAATTTGGGAATTTGTGGTGAAAAAACTCACTTATGCAATTATTGCTCCACTTTTGGTATACCACAAGTCATTTTCGAACAATTAAGGGGGGAGATACATTTGGGCAACAAGAAAATTTCTTCACCATTTTCGAGACTTAGTTTTAATACGACTTTTGGCTGTTACACGGTAATTTTTATTTTTATTAATCTTTAAAAACGGCAGTGGTATGGCCTTTTAAACTGGTTGCGGCGGATGTTGTCAGACGGCGTGACACATGGCGTCGGCGGGATTAATCTCAAATGAAACCAACGAAGATTTTTCTTTCATTAACAATCATACGCAGAATATGAACCAAGAAAAAGTGAGAAAGGTTAAAAATCGATAAAATGGTAGGCTTTGAAAAAAAATATTGATTTTTGCGAAAAAAATGACTACATTTTGCAATACAAAATACTTTTTTTTAATTTTCAAAAACATTTAGACTCACGTCTTAGACAATAAGGTTAGAAAGATTTATACCAAATTTCATCAGAATCGGTCGATCAGTTTTTTGCTATATGTCCTGCCAGTTCTTAAAGTGCAGTTTAGAAGACCGTCCACATGCCTCTGTCAACTTCAAAGATTAATAAATAAAAAATACCATGTAACAGCCAAAAGTAGTAATAAAACATGCCCTTAGTCTCAAAAATGAGGAAATATTTTCTTTAAAAAAATATTGAAAATCAGCAAAAAGATTCCTCCCCTAAAGGTATCTCCCCTCTTAAGCCTACCCAATTCTATTTGAGCATTGACAATTATTTATTTCTTCTCGAAATGAAATATTTCATCGGGACGAAGATTCCATCTAACTAAAAATTGGAAAAAAAACTGGACGGAAAAAAAGTATATAAGAAAAATATGTAGAAAAAAATCGCAGCTTCGGCGCACGCTTTTCCCGGTCATCCGTCTCGTGACGTCAGCCAAGACTCATTTCTATGGGCATTTATTGTTGAATCGAGAAGATAGAGAAAAATAAAAGGAACAAGTAACCTCGTCTATTGCGAGACACCGAACGCGCCTGAACAATGCAAGGATGTTGTTTTTTTTCTGTCGTGACCGTGATGATTTTCCATCGATCACTTTTCTCTCGATTTCCGAACGGGCATCGAAAATTTCTTCTAGACTAAAATGCGAAACACGTTATATATATATATATATATATATATATATATATATATATATATTATAGTGGCCCAAATTTAAGCTCTTTTTTTCCCTTTTTCTTACCATCCAATTATCGTCTTTAAAGAGAAAAAAAATGGTCAAAAAATATTTAGAGGTCGCTCAAGCCTCCCATAAATTCAAATTTTCATTCAAAAATCGATTTTTTTTCGTTTACTTCTCACCCATGAATTTTACGCTTAACAATTTTTAAATTAACCTCGTGAAAGCTGCTGCTAGTCAATGAATATTTAGTGGTCGCTTCGAAGAGCGTCCAAATTTCCAATTCTCGCCATTTTTTTTCATCTCACTGAAAAATTTGATGCTTTTTAAAATTTTCAAAGCAATTGATCGTTTTTGTTTAGAAACAGATTTTTCAAAGTTACCTCCCACTAATAACCTGAGAATTATAATCATTGATCTCATAAAATAATTCTTTCAAGCTCGTGTCCGTAAACAAAATTATAGGTCCCCCGTTTTATTGAGTGAGAAGTGTGAGGTAAATTTAAAAAATCCGTTTTTAAATACAAAAAGGATTAATGTGAACATTTTACAAAATGTTAAGTTTATGAGTGAGAAGAGAAAAAAATTCGCCATAATTGGAAATTTCGAAGCTCTTGAGCGACCACTAAATATTCATTGGCCGGCTAGAGCTTTCGCGAGCTTAACTGTAAAATTATGAAGCGTAAGATTCATAGGTGAGAAGTAAACGAAAAAAAAATAGTTTTTTTTTCATGAAAACTTGCACTTTTGGGACGCTTGAGCGACCTCTACATATTTTTTGACCGCTCGCAAAATTCGCGAAATTTTTTTTTTTTTATTAAAGCAGATAATTGGATGGTGAGAAAAAGGAAACAAATAGAGCTCCAATGTAAGTCACCCTAATATATATATATATATATATATATATATATATATATATATATATATATATATATATATACAGTCTGTTAGGAAGGTCGATACAACGCCTTATAGGGGTGATAGGTCACCTTGTTAGAAACATATCTAACCTAGGTTACCTTAGTCCAGAGTCTAAGGATTTCGAGTTATCATGGTAAGTGTGATTTTTGGAAAATTTCCCAAAATTAGGTACTAACTCGTTCATAATATTCAAACAGACAATAATTGGTAACTAAAAACTTATTTGCGTCTTAGCTTAATGTGTATCCAATCGATAAACACTAATACAATCGTCTGTATCCACACAACCGACTAAATGGGACGTGTTGAATAATTAAAAACTTGTCAAAAAATAAAAATACCTCTTATGTTAAGGGGTTAGGCCACTCTAGAGGCCGAGAAAATAGGCATTTTGGGGATTTTTTTTCAGAAAAACTACACAATAAATCAAGAATACAAAAAGGGTGTTTATCATACATATCAGTGACTGTATACAATAATTTTTTTGAAGCGATTAATTTCAAAATGGCGGCTTTGCAGCGTTTATTTCAAAACTGCATTTTTTAAGTTGGCCGGAAACATAACTCAGACAATTTTCAACCGATTCACTTGAAATGTTGAATATATTTTGAAAAATACAATCTATGGAAGTACGCAGGATGTTAGTTTTATATTGCATAGTTCATTTGTTATTAACAATTATCTGACGACTTTTTAGGCACATTTTTCACATTCCAAAAATTTTTCAAAAAAATTGTCAGAATCGTCTTAAGGCTTTGCATCGACCTTCCTAACACCCTGTATATATATATATATATATATATATATATATAATGGACGGAATACTCGAAACTCTCGACTTTCCCTCGATCTTCGGTACGTTGAACTTCCGGACCAGCGACATCGAATTGTACAGGGTCGAAGAGACAAAATAATTTCAGAATACCTTGTGCAACCTTTGTTTTTTCTTTCCGACAAATTATCTCTCTTTTCTTATTGGAAAATTATACCGCACTTTTTAATCCAACGATTACTATTCTGTTCTTTTTTTCTACACGATTGTTGGCGCGATAAAATTCAATTCCGGAAATGTGTATTCCGATTTCATTCGATGAGCCAGCGCAATCGCGATTTCCTGTGAGAAACTTCTCTTATTTTCTTGCAAATCGTTTTATTTACTCGTCGACCCTCGAGGACGATAAGTGCAGAGAATTAAGTTGTCTCGGTTGACGCGTAAGGACGACATTTTTGTGTCTCGTTTCTAAAGTACACATTTTATTCAGTTGTGTGCCCACACGGATGGACGAATTTTTTTTTTTTTCGTGCGCCTCTGAAAACTCGTCGGAATCGGTGACAAAAAATGTCCACTCGGTATGGGAGAAAGCACATTTTTGATTGTTCATCTTGAAATCTTATATTGGCAGAAAAATTTTTAGCAGTATTTGGGTAGGTACGGTTTAATATATAGTATATACCTATCAATCAGTTTTTCAAATTCACATGTTTAACAATAGCGTTATTTATTATTATGAATAATAATGCTAATAATAAAAGAAAAAGAAAATTTCATTCACTTATTTAATAACAACATAATTTTTTAATCATCATTAATTAATAATATTGAGAACTTATCAATAATAATACTTTCAAATTCATTTAATTATTATCAAAATAACGCAAATAATAAAACCCTTTCCCATATAAATACACACACACACATGTGTGTGTGTGTGTGCGTGTGTAAGGGGAAAATATGATTTTGAAGACATACAACTTCGAGGACCACGTATAAAATATTCAATTGTCCGCGTACTCATCATTACGTAAACGCCAGTGCCATCAAAATAATAGTTCAATTTAATGCAAGCATATTTACATTAAGGAGTAAGGCCACTGTAACGGCCCAAAAAAAAAGGTTTTTTCACTAATTTTTTGCTCCCGAAATTGAAGGTATTTGAAAAAAAACTTTTAATTGTGTTATCGGGCATACATTAAACTTTATTATAAAATTTGTTTACAGTAAAAAAAAAAACAAAATAGCGGTTCCACAGCTATCTTCCCGGGACATGTTTTCAAAATGGCACGCAGCATAACTCGAACAATTTTCATTTTTTTTACTTGAAATTTTAACCAGATGTGAACATTTACATTATCTTGAGAATGTCGATCGGAATTTTCAAGAACTTTATTTATTGATTTTTTATTAACAAAAAACTTGCCGTTTTTTTCGTCAAAAATCAATTTTTTTTTTCAAACGCACGCCAAATCCACAAAAATTGATACTTTTTAAAATCCGATCGACATTCTCTAGCTATAGCCCTCTAGATTAATGGTTTTTTTTTTTGTTCTAGATTCAAAAGTGCTCCAGTGGTGCTGCGTGCCGCGGAGCCCTGGAAGCAAAACATGTCCCGGGAAGATAGCTGTGGAACCGCCATTTTGTTTTTTTTTTACTGTAAAAAAATTTTATAATAAAGTTTAATGTATGCCCGATAACACCATTAAAAGTTTTTTTTCAAATACCTTCAATTTCGGGAGCAAAAAATTAGTGAAAAAACCTTTTTTTTTGGGCGGTTACAGTGGCCTTACTCCTTAAGGGCATATGCTTGCAATTTTCCAAGATGCGATTTTTTCATTGCATGGTTTTATAGCAACAAAGCTTTTGTAAAAAAAATTTAATTGACCGAGTAATGACGATTTTTACCCCTTATATATCCACATATATATATATGGGGCATTCCATGCCGATTCGACCTGGGTCTGACCCGTCACCTCTCCGATTTGACCTGCGATTTTTTATTAGGAGTACAACTTTGCAGTGACCGTTTTACTTAGAGAGCCACTGTGGCCGAAGTAGTGGCCCTAGCTCAATAAAAAAAGTGGCATTTTAAACTAGAGGCTCTGCCAATGTAAACAATTTAAAAAAGCTAACGGATACGTTATAAAGTTAAAGTTAAAGTATGCGTTATAAAGTTATAGGCACTCAAACATGGCAACCTACGAGCCGAATTCTCACCATTTGCGGGAGGTTATGATTTACTTCTTCAACATCAAGAAATCTGCGGCTGAGGCCCACCGTTTGCTTGTAGATGCTTACGGGGAGGATTTTATTAGTGAGAAAACGTGTCGGCGGTGGTTCATCGACGCCCAAACCGAATATTCACGGATCCAAAGTGATGCTGTGTATCTGGTCGGACCAGCTGGGCGTTGTGAACTATGAGCTGCTCAAACCATCCGAAACCATCACAGGGGAACTCTACCGACGTCAGTTGATGCGCTTGAGTAAGGCACTCAAAGAGAAACGGCCACAATTCAACGAAAGACATGAAAAGGTGATACTGCAGTATGACAATGCCCGACCCCATATTGCAAATGTCGTGAAAAAGTACTTGGAAACGCTGAAATGGGAGGTTTTATCCCACCCGCCGGTGGGTTGTTCCGGTCAATGGCACACGATTTGGCTGACCAGCACTTCGGTACTTACGAAGAAGTCAAATATTGGGTCGATTCCTGGATTGCCTCCAAGGACCAAGACTTTTATCGACGCGGGATTCGAATGCTACCTGAAAGATGGGCCGAGGTCGTAGCTAGCGACGGGCAGTACTTTGATTAAAAAATATGTAGCCACTTTTTTATAATAAAGCATTAAACTTTTGAAAAAAACGGTCACTGTAAAATTGTACTCCTAATATGTTTTTGTAATATCTCTGAAAGGCACTCGAGAATTTTTTCAGATTTTTTTGGAACGATTTGACTTCATAATATTTTTTTTAAACAAAAAATTAACGCCCAAATTTAAAAATCTGAAAAAAATCACGAAAATCCTGTGTCACATATCAAACACTATGAGCGTTTAGAAAAAGTGGGGGCGCGTTTCGTTTGGCCTACAATGCGCTTTTTTGGCAAAATTTGTTTGTTTTTATTTTAAAAAATCGAATCAATAGCCCACCCAGTCGTTAAAGAGGAAAAAAAATTACATGGCATTATGTAGAATTGACCAGATTTTTTTCACTTTTTTTTCAGAATTTTTGTCCAAGATTTTTTTAATTATTTTTAGTCAAATTGCCGACAATTCAAGTGGCTAAGTGGCCAACCAAACTCAAGTATCATAGGGCTTGGGCTACAATGTCAAGTGAGAAAACATTCTTCATTAAACATTTTTAATCCATTCGAATTTTTTTCTGAATTTTTTAGCGATTAATTTCTTTCATAGAAACGATTGTTATTTTTTAAAGTTCAAACAAACAAGAAATTCACTAAAAAATTCTGAAAAAATTCGAATGGATTAAAAATGTTTAATTAAGAATGTTTTCTCTCTTGACATTGTAGCCCAAGTCCTATGATACTTGAGTTGGGTTGGCCACTTGGCCACTTGAATTGTCGGCAATTTGACTAAAAACGATGAAAAAAAATCTTGGACCAACATTCTGAAAAAAATGTGACAAAAAATGTGAAAAAAATCTGAAAAAATTCTGGTCAATTCTACATAATGTCATGTAATTTTTTTCCTCTTTAACGACTGGGTGCGCTATTTATGCTATATTTTTTAATTAAAATTTTTTTTTTTGCCAAAAAAGCGCGTTGTAGGCCAAACCAAACGCGCGCCCACTTTTTCTCAACGCTCATAGTGTTTGATACGAGGGGCCATTCACTCTTTATTTATGTGCACCAATGATTTCAATGAGTAGTTGATTTCACGTGATTTCGTGTATGATTTCTATAATTTAATCTGTACATGATTTCAAAGAATCGTTTCCGATTTTTAGTGATTTCGTTAAAAACCATATGATTCGAATCATGATTTCAAAATATCAGTTAGCGTAAAGAAATAGGAAAGAAGGCTAGGTCTACGATAAAAAAGATACATACAGTTTACAGTAAATTCTTTATTTTTTTATACACAGCGTCATCAATTTTTAAACCTTTATCCGTTATAAACGGTGGAGAAATGTTCCACGCAATGTCGTAGTTGAGGGCGTCGATTCTCTTTTTTTCGAGTCATCCTCAATTTTGTGAGAAACCGACGGACGCTGCCAAAAACCGGGTTGTTGATCGCGTACAAATTTCACGAGCTCTTCGATCAGATGCTTATCGCCGCTCATCCATCTGAACTTTTCCGGACATCGGTGAAAATTCCCGTAAAAAGACTGGCGGTCATCGTCAGGCTCGAGAAAAAGCTTCATAGTTTCTCGCGCAAAATCTTCCATCTCTTTTATTGTGTCGACCGTTATGCGACGAAATGCCATTGCATTATCGTAGTTGTTGAATCGCAAAATATTTTTTACGTATAAAGGGATACGGACATCTGACGCAGTTTCAAGACGATTCCAAAAGTGATCCGCCAACGAATGTTTTTCCGAAGCATCTTTTGCGAGATTTGTTGTCTCGTCTGTTGTTTTTTTTTCTCTCTTCGTTCTCCTCCATTGATTCTGCGTGAAATCGAACAGAATCTCGATGCAGACCTCAGAAATTTCCTTTAAGGGGTAAGGCCACTGTAACGGCCCAAAAAAAAGGTTTTTCCACTAATTTTTTGCTCCCGAAATTGAAGGTATTTGAAAAAAAAACTTTTAATGGTGTTATCGGGCATACATTAAACTTTATTATAAAATTTTTTCACAGTAAAAAAAAAACAAAATGGCGGTTCCACAGCTATCTTCCCGGGACATGTTTTGCTTCCAGGGCTCCGCGGCACGCAGCACCACTGGTGCACTTTAGAATCTAGAAAAAAAAAAAAAAAAAAAACCATTAATCTAGAGGGCTATAGCTAGAGAATGTCGATCGGATTTTAAAAAGTATCAATTTTTGTGGATTTGGCGTGCGTTTGAAAAAAAAAATTGATTTTTGACGAAAAAAACGGCAAGTTTTTTGTTAGTAAAAAATCAATAAATAAAGTTCTTGAAAATTCCGATCGACATTCTCAAGATAATGTAAATGTTCACATCTGGTTAAAATTTCAAGTAAAAAAAATGAAAATTGTTCGAGTTATGCTGCGTGCCATTTTGAAAAACCATGTTTCGAGAAAAACGCGTTTAAAGTTTGTTTGGGTTTTGACACGCTTGGCGGCGACCTTCATTTCCTAAGGACAACAAATTTTTTTTCGCACAGGACCTTTTTTTTTCTTATTCTAGAGGGTTTAAACTATTTTTTAAGCCAATAAAAAAAAATCGATTTTTCAAAAAATTTACAGTGGCCTTACCCCTTAATGCAAAGGTTTAATCAATTACAAAGTATTTATCGTTCGACGCATGTTCTATTTGGCATGCTTATTTTTTGCCAGCTCTTATACTTGTTACCAAGTGGCACTCCTATAGCAGGTATGCGAGCCCATATGTACATACCTAGTCATAATGTACCGTTTGTACTTACCAGCAAAAATCTAGAAACCGAGCGAAAAATGATGAGCGACTTCTCTTCACGAATTTTTGCGTGGAACTGAATTTTCACCAACCACCCGAGCCACCACCACTCACTGTAGCCACTTGCTTATAGCACTGTTGGTGGAGTTCGCATTAAACTATAGAGATGTTTTATTTACCATATCCACTGGTTCGCCCGAGATTCGCTTGTTGAGACACGTTCAACAAGCGGCAAAGCGTCGGACAAAGCGCTGGAACGAAAAAACATAACGGTCGGGAAACCATGCACAACATTGTAGTGAGAGTGGAGATCTCAATCGCGCTTGAGAACGTGTGCCTATTATGAATATTATTGGTAAAATAAAGAATTCAAGAATGCACATGATTTCATGTGATTTCATGTGATTTCATATAATTTCAAGAAGATTTCAAACATTCTTCAGGATATTTTGAAATCGACGATGACGGATGATTTCGAGTGATTTCTTATGATTTCGCTCGTGATTTCATTTGAGGTGATTAGATGATTTCAGTAGTGAATGGCCCCTCGGTTTGATATGTGACACAGGATTTTTATGTTTTTTTTCTTCAGATTTTTAAATTTGGGCGCTAATTTTTTGTTTATAAAAAATATTGTGAAGTCAAATCGTTCCAAAAAAATCTGAAAAAATTCTCGAGTGCCTTTCAGAGATAATACAATAACATAAAAAATCGCGAGTCAAATCGGAGAGGTGACGGATCAGACCCAGGTCGAATCGGCATGGAATGCCCCATATATACAATATTGCTATAAGTAAAATTATTTTTAAGAAAAATATATATATATATATTCGCTGTATAACTTAATTTTATACAGATTATTTTTTTCAAACTCATATTTTATAAAAGATAAAGATATGAGACAAGGAGAACGTCTTTGCAGGGAAGGGATGCAGTTCCGATACTTGATGAGAGTTTATGACATTTCCTCGGCGGTGGCTCGTCAAGGTCGAAGAATCCACGAATTCGCGTTGATTGGACTTCGATTATTTCTGTATACACGACGTAATTGCGAATGATATTTTCATACGCGTTATATATATATATATATATATATATATATATATATATATATATATATATATATATATATATATATATACAGGGTGTCCCTCTTATCTCTGCCACCCGAAATAATTCGGTAATTATCGACGTCACCAAAAAATGTTCGAGACAAAAGTTGTACGGTGTGAAGGGGTTCATTAAATACGACCAATTTTTTATTTATTTTGGTCACCTCCACTATTTTTAAATGGAATGGTACATTTTTTAACCACCTTGTGGAGCACCTCAAGCCGCATAAAAAACATTAGGGGGTCAAAGTCGTTATTCGATAATGTTTATATATTATATATGTATAGGTAATAAAAATAATATTTTCTGAGTTTCAACGTATACCCTTACGAGTTTTTACGTATTACCCTTCCCAATTAAACCCTTTCCTATCACTCCCTACCCAGACTTCGCGGATCCAACCTAACTTCAGATGCGTCCACAACTGTGTTAAGGGCTTACGACTCGTTGGAATTTTTGATACTATCGATTTTTGGTTTACGAGGTATTCTCAAAATGTAGGGTTTCGAAAAAAATTTCAAAAATTTCAAGTCGATCTGTTTGAAATTGCGGGAGTTATAGGCGTTCATAGATAGGTTCAAAGATCAGGCGAACTGGCGGTCGTCCCATATGACGGGTCCGAAAGAACGAAAAAAAAATCTTTTGCACAAATTGCAAAAATAAGTGCGTGTTATATGGATCCGGCATAGCGCGACATGCTTCGAAAATAGGGGTTTCAGCGTGACAAAAAAAAACACTTTTTTGCGAATTTTTTTCATCTATATGGATAGAGTAAATTTATTGAAACCTTTTGTAAATTCTTAAGTGTCATTTCAAGAACATTCCGTGAAATTTGTACGCGAAAATATCCAAAAACAAGCCGGTGACAAAGCTTTTCCAAGACTTTGGAAAAACACGATTTACGGTGTACACTGTATCTCAGCTAGAAATTATCTGAAATCAAGTACCATTAAAATTTAGTCAAAGTATCATCAAATCCTCCCCCAACGGTGTTTGTAAATTTTTTTTCATTTCTAAATTTTTGGTCGTCATGTAAAGTGAAAAGTGCTATTTTTCACAAAAAATTCAGCCATTTTGGGGGTGGAAAACCCCCTCAATGGAAAAAAAAGATCTCGAACTAACCGTTGGCAGGAGGTATTTTATATGTAGAAAGTGTGTACCAAGTTTGAAATAAATCGGTTATGTAGTTTTCAAATGGCAGTGAACGCGGACTTTGAAAAAGTAGTTTCGAGAAAAAATGCGGCACCGGCTTGTTTGTGGATATTTCCGCGTATAAATTTCACGGAATGTTCTTGAAATGATACTTAGCAATGTACAAAAGGTTTCAATAAATATACTCCATCCATATAGATGATAAAAATTCGCAAAAAAGAGTTTTTTTTTCACGCTAAAACCCCTACCCTCCCCTTAAGAACTAAAGAAAAGCTACTTTCCTTTTCACCTCATCAAATATATGTATGATTGATTGGGATGAAACTAATACATCTGGTGTAATTCTATTTATCATCAAAATCATTCATTTCATCAATGATAATCGACGAGCATAGCAATGCTTATCATAAATACTGGGATTACGAAAACTAATGATTTGAGCATAAGAATAGCCAAATTATTTTAGAGGCAAAAAAGTAAAGCAGGTCATTCGTGGTTTTAGAACGCCTTGTCGCCATGTTGGGAAATATCAATGTTCTGGCCGGGACGACATTACCTGAATATACTTCGCCAACAATCCGCCAGGTGCACTGAGAAAAAAAAACCAATCGAATAAAAAAAATACATTGGTTGACGCAAATAAATGTCTGATCACGGAGTGCTACCGATATTTGACATTGTTACAATACCATAAAATATTGGGAAATGTGATTGATTTTAATAACATATTATTTTATTTGAAAATCTCTTCTGTTCTCTCCATATTTCCTTAAAATAAAATGATAATCTACTGAGATCATTCTACATACGATCTGTAGATGTATGGGTGAAATAATTAAGCGATTGCTACAGCAATTTTTATTTTGTACAAAAACTTAATCAATAGAATGGATTATTTCTTTTCTACATCAGAACGAATATGACTTTAGACGTAATATTTTCGTACTCCGTACAATATCATGCAACTAGTATGAGATAGAGACAAGTGTATATCATGATTGGAATATCAATAATATAGATCCGCAATAATGGAATTTTTTTGCCACAACGTACAGATGTCATCTGTAGCAACGCATTTTATCTCCGGTAGAAAAAATATAATATTCGATTAAATAAATATCCATTGCAATCAAATGTATATATTAATAACTGAAAGTTTTTCTATTTTTTGAAAATCTTAAATAAAAAATGGCCATTAGAATGATCATCCACGATAATAGTGGAGAGAATATCGGATACCCAATGCACTGAGAAAAAAAACCAATTGAATCAAAAACATATTGGTTGATCCAAATAAATGTGCTGCCGACATATGAGATTGTTACAATACTATGAAATATTGGAAATTGTGATTGATTTAAATAACATATTGTTTTATTTGAAAAAGCTCTTCTGTTCTCTGAATATCTACATTATCCTTCAAGTTAAATTATATTCGATTGAAATCATTCTATATACAATCCGTAGATGTATGGATTAAATAATTAAGCGGTTGCTACAACATTTTTTTATTTCGTACAAAAATATAATCTATAGAATTATATATTTCTTTACTGCATCGAAACGAATATGCCATGGGACGTGAGTTTTTCAATTTGTTTTAAATCTTAAATAAATAGTGTGCATTAGAATGATCATCCACGATAATAATGGAGAGAATATCAGATATCCAATGGAATATCCATGGAGAGAATATCAGATATTCAACTGATAAGAACAGATACTACACTTCGATCTTAGCCACAGGCCAAGAAGCGATACTCTTTAGTTTCTCCGGCTTTTAAGGGGTTACCCTCACTTGCGATTTTGAAAAAATCGATTTTTTTTAATTGCATTTTTTTGAAGTATAAGTATCTGAGAATATGTCCTGAAAATTTCAAGTCGATCCGAACAAAATTGACTGAGATATGAGCGTTGAAAGAGAAGAATCCGTTGTGTAAACGACCGGCTAATTGAAACTTTAAACGCGTTTTTCTCAAAATGGCATTTCTGAAGTCGGTGACCAAGATTACTCGAACACTAATGAACCGATCTTCCTGAAATTTTGCAGGCTTATTTAATACATAAAAATGTAGTCTTTAATCGTTCGATTTTTTTTTCGAAAAAATGGCCGTCTTATAGCCAAAAAATGGCCGTTTTTTTTCGTTAAAATCGAACCATTAACTTTGACTGTCCGCCATTTTGTGAAAAATGAATATTTTTTAAAATCCTTCGATTAAAGACTAGTTTATACTTATATTTGACTCAATCCATCCGCCTTTTTTTTTTCAGATGATCCTCTTCGCCGCAATGTTGGTCACCGCAAACCGTGTATATAAAAACATTATTTCATTGACGGCCATTTGCCACTAAACAATGGTATATTTTTCAATAAAAAAATTACTGAAAGTTCTTCAAGATGTGTTCTTTAAGATGGTACATTGATCGATTAAAAAAGTTTTGTAGTTTTCTTCAAAAAAATTCATGAAAAAGGCCTTTTTTTGCGCTACAAGTGGGGGTAACCCGTTAAGTAAATTCTCGGTTCGCGCTACGCTTACGAGAAATGAGCGCGCGTGCGGCTTCTAGCGGTGACTCCGAGAACTACGGGTTTCCTCACACCAATGATTTCGGTGGCCCTTGGCCATAATTTGATTGAATTTTTTCAACCAAATGCGCAAAAAACAAATTTTATTTTCGCATAATTTTTTAACCAATTCAGACACTCGCTTAATATTTTTCAATCAAAATAAAATATTAATACTTTAACGAATAATGTACTTGAAAATCAATATCGGATATGGTGAAAAAATAAAATAACACATTTACTCAATAGAATTTTCATCTGAATCAAACGAGCGAAATTCAATTTTTCTTGTGTACTCGAATCGACAATATTCATGTTATGAATTGAAACATTTTTTTTGTTCGTTGCAGAAAATACATTTAAAACTATATCATTTGTTCGCGATAATTTTTTACATAGTTTCAACGGTATATTGTTTTCGGCTAACAATATATCTTTTGAGTGAAAAACAACTTTTAATTTTATCGTGTTATTAACGTTAATAGCGTTTTGTTTGGACTAATAAATACGATTATGTACATCAACCATTTCACAATTGAATCAACGAAATTTCATTCAATAACACCAATGATATTGGATCAATAATTTTTTTTTCAGTGGATGTATACACTCATATGCTACCTTAGCAAGTAGATAACCACTAAACAATATGTTGTCGAAATACTAAATTGAATACACTCCCGACCTCACCTCCTCAAGGATTCCAAAAACGCTTAAACGTAATTTTTAATTTCCTCGTTTGTTTCTGGTTATTTCCCGATCTATTCCCTACAACCTTCCTGGCCATTTATCGCTTGTTCTCCGGCCCGTTCCCGTTCAGTTCCCCAGAAAGGGAACGACACATCGGGACCTAGCTTTAGACCCGTTACATTGCGAACCTATTCCAGGGTGCAAGACCGACAATAAAAGTGAATCGTCATTCCATAATTTACCTACAAATAGAGACTTAAAAAAAAGTGGATGTTTGCTCTGAGGTGACACTCTTGAGGCTATCTAGGCGAGGTTGTCGCGATCGATGCCCCGACGAGCCTCGTAACTTACAATTAGAAATACGTGGGCGAATTTGCTTCACCATCGATGGGCGCGGAACAAATTTATTTATTGCAATTTAAAATCGCCTCGAGGCGGCTATTGCATGAGTTTGACCCCGAAGAATTCCGGTTTTATCGGCGGCGCGCGGAAGTTATTCGGTCTCTCCTCGTGTCAGGGTCGGTCCGTACCAATTTTATTTTTCGGGGCATTAAACACTCCTCATAGTAGTTTCGAAGATGATATTAGTACTTAAGTATCGCTTCGCGTAGATCATTATCATTGGTGTAATTATAAGAGGGCTTGTGCTTATTTCGTTTTTTTTTTCATGAAATCGTCTTCCTATACATAAAAATATATGGGGCATTCCATGCCGATTCGACCTGGGTCTGACCCGTCACCTCTCCGATTTGACCCGCGATTTTTTATTTTATTGTACTATCTCTGAAAGGCACTCGAGAATTTTTTCAGATTTTTTTGGAACGATTTGGCTTCGCAATATTTTTTATAAACAAAAAATTAACGTTCAAATTTAAAATTCGGCATGGAATGGCCCATATATATATATATATATATGTACACACACAATATGAAGTAATCGCAGCATGTATATGAAAATATACACATACCAGGAAGTACCCTAAAAAAATAACTACGTAGTTTTGCCAAATGCGCAGTTCGTTAATATATTTCGAACGAATACGTATTCGTTTTTTTTTATGTAATTAAAAAATGTTTTCTCTAAAGGACGGACGTTTACGACCTGTTTATACTTGAGATCGTTGAAAAACAGGAAACCAGGAAATCAATATTCGTAATAATACTAATAATAATAGTCATTATTATTGTGTACAATAATACTAATAATAACGCACATACTATAAATAAACATAACAATGAACAGAACTGATAATATTTGTTATTATTACTATAAAAAATGATAATAATTAATATTACCATTTTAAATAATCATAATCAGAATAATTATCTTCATTATTATTATAAATATTATAAATAATGATAATAATCAAGAGAGTTAATAGTGGTACTATACATTCTTGATTTTGTAAATAATAATTACTATTAAGGGGTTAGGCCGCAGTAACGGATATAAAATCATGTGCGAATTTAACAATTTTTTTTTCGTATGAAAAAGTGATTCCCTCATAAAATTAATAAACTCATAATTACATATCTATTTAGTATGAATATCAAGCTGTTAGAAAATATTTTTTTTCGATGTACAAAATGGCCAACTATAATATTTTCTTTTGTTATCTTTTTTTAGGCGCTCCGCAGTGTGACATTTAGGATGCACAATTTTTGAACTAGAACAAAAAACAAAAATTCTCGTCAATCTATATTAGAATACCTAGAGAAGTACGTACGGAATTACAAAAATATTGTTTTATTCAAAAGTTGTAGGTATTTGAAATTAAGAAATGAATTTTCAGTGAAAAATTTCGTTATAACTGCTCATAAAATGCTCATAAAATGAAAAGTTTTCGATTAATCACAAATTCCGTACGTATTTCTCTGCGAAATGCAATTAGGAACATAACTTTTAAATTTGAAGTAAATCGAGTGAAAATTATTGAAGCTATTTGTCACTCCAATTGGAAAAAAGCAGTTTCGAGAAGTTTCAAGCAGTCGGCCATTTTGTACATCGAAAATATATATATATATATATTTTTCTAACAGCTTGATATTGATACTAAATAGATGTGTAGTTAATTTTATGAGTGAATCACTTTTCAATACGAAAAAAATTGTTAAATTCGCACATGATTTTATACCCGTTACTGTGGCCTAACCCCTTAATTTAATGAAATTTCAAAAATATCATTTTTAGAGTTCGGGGTGATAATTATGATCATGATAGTAAGAAATGGAAAATTGCAGTAATATTAATTACAGAAGAAAGGACTTTTCATTTACGAATATAGCTATGCAATGAATTTTCGGAAAAAGCAAATTTTGACCCAGCATGTACACTTATACGTACGTGTAAAATAATTGATTTCTGCTAAGATGCTTCGATTTTTTTTCAATACATTGAGAATAATGAAATGATGAAAGGCAACTGCATGAACTTCGAAGGTCCCGCGTGTGTCAAGTTCGTCAGGCTCTCATTCCTGAAAAATAAGGATGTCCAGGGAGTCCTGCCGCGATTGCTACCGTGCTTACGCAATTTCGTGGATAATTATTACAGCATCCACAGCGCGGGCATCAGTCAATGCCGGAAACATCGACCTATCGTCGGAAGATTGAAATTCCAGAAGTCCTCCAACGTTTTTTTTTTTTCAATTTCCTGTTGACGTAATATGAACATAAGAAGAAAAATAATACACAAATTTGTGTCGAATTATTCGAAGCATTTTCCGGAGCAGAATAGTATTTTTTTTTCTTTACAACCCTTTCGTATTGCCTTGGCTTTTTTTTGCTTCAGATTATTGGGATCCTCCAAAGAGCCGCCTTTATTTTTGCGCGAATAAAATGCCGCTCGAAGTGAAGAGAAAAAAGAAACAACAAGAACCAAAAAAGGCTAAAATGAATCGTATGAGATTTTTGTTATTATTATTTTTTGCATTCTTGGAGAATTGCGCGGGAAGAATGCCGCCCGCGCGAATATGCAGTGATTACATTCGATCCGGTGCGGTACTCTATACATATATGCGGCATACTGAGCCGTGACCGAGTTTATTCTTCGTTTGCCGCGCTGGGTCAATCGAACAATCCTTTCACGATGGAATGAGCGAAGATGTACTATTTTTTTTATTTTCACTCGCAAATTCTGCTATGATAAGTCTACGTATAAGGAAATATGATTTTGAAGACTATCAACTTCGAGGACTGTCCTGGAAACTGCCAGATGTACCGATAGCCAAAAATCGATATGACGTTGTGTCAGCATGTCATGCCATTTATTTTACACTATTTTTGTGTATCAAAAATTGCAATGAAAATGGTGAAATCATGTCATGATTTTCCTAACAACAAAGAGCACAAGTGGCAAAATTATATTTTCGTATGTTTCGAAATCAATGAGTGAAATTACTATTTACCATTAGGCCAGTCGTCTCAAAACAGTGTGGTGTATTTGAAAGTTCGTTCTACCCTCGTTCCAGAAATAATCTACGATAATTACCCTTTGTTCGGCCTCGAGAGTGTGCATCTGACACGGAGAAAGTTGATTGACTGAGAGAATCCACCTGCAAATTGCTTGCTTTGTCGTAAGAATCCAGAAGATCCATTTTTCCTGAGGACAAGATGATCATTGTACATTCTCCGATGAAAATGAATTTTTTCGGAAATATATAACATTTTTGGCGTCACCAAAAATGAGTATTAGAGGTATACTTGGACGTTTCCAGAGATGGGCATTTATTTATTTAATTCGTTTGGTTATGAATTAAATATACTTGTGGTTCAAGCATTTAAGTTATCGGATTGAATATTAGTTGGTTGAGTGATGTTTAACAAGAGTCAATAGAGTTGGTTTTTTAATGGTATGAAAACGATGAATATTGTACTTTTCTAGACGACTACACATTAGTTATACATCGCCAAGCCCCGGATTCTAGTTTACGACTGGACCATATATAGAACGTATAAAGTCATTCGACATTCGCATAATCTCGAACCAAAAAGCGCTACGTGCAATTACCGTGTGCCGTTAATCTCCGACTAACCTTTTTGTTCGTTCGTTGCGGTGCTACCGTTCACATTTTTTTTCTCCATACACAGACAAATTCCAACCATTCTTGCAAGCGTACGGATCGAGGTATGAAAACAGCGTGAACCTAACCATGTATTTACTATATACTATTCTGGTATGGAGCTGAAGAAAAATTCTTCCCAATGAATGTATGTAGGCGTGAATACAGTGTGTCCAAGAACTCGCAGCTAATCTTTTCTGGGCCGGTAGATCGCAAAATTTTGAAGAGAAAAGTGCTCATGATTTTTTCTCTCTGATGCACCGTTCATGAGATATCAATTAATCAGTGATAGCCAATCTGACGGTGAGCGTGCAGCGAGGGGGCGTGGCCCGCCCCTCCTAGGCGCAGTGGATTGGCTCGAGCATGTGGAGAACGGCGGCTCACCGTGCCGCATTGGCTATCGCTAACTAAACTAATATCTAAGCAACGGTGCGTCATAGCGAAAAGTAAAAAAGGACTTTTCTTTTCAAAATTTCGCGATCTATTTATTTAAAAATCCTGCCACGTCTTTCGGGACATTCTTTAAAAATATGAAAACGTTGTCTCTCGCTATCGTTTAGGCATTTCATGAGAATTGTAACGTACCCTGTATGCTACTCTGCTCATGATGAACGTGATGAACGTGATACCCAGGGAAAATGGTGATCGATTTTTACTTGGTACGGTCCAAAAATATATATATACGTGCATCGATGGAGTACCATTATTGCGAAGGTAACCGAGAACTGCCAGCAGTTAATGAGAAAGGGGTCAAGAATGTATATGCATATACTTGGCAATGAAAACACACATATGAATCTTCGAATACTTGGTGCGGAGTGCACAATCGCGTGTATCCTCACGAGACACGATTCATTTATATTGTCGTGGAACGCCCTTAAAAATATACTCACGGTATCCGTCGGTGGAATAACATTGAACGTTTTTCGAAACCTATTTTTACAACGTCTATAAACAAGCAACGTTACTTATAATTTATTCGGTCTAGTAAATTCATGTAAACATAAAATAAGATAATCATCTTATTTTATGCTTATGGGATCGTCTAGGAATTAATTACGATGACGTTCTAATTGTCTCGGAGAGTTCCCATTTCGTTCTTTGCTTCGAACAATCAACAATGAAATGAGCATTGTGATTTTTAATTAGTTCGTTGCAGTTGCGGACAATTTTTGTTACGGTTAACGGTTTTTATTGTATTTAAATTACAATATCTGGTTTCTAATAACGAAGAACACCATTTGTCATGAAATTATTGCAATTTTTTAATAATATCCACGGGATTAACGAATGATAGTGAGTTTTTATTTTTTTATTTTGAAATGTTCGATTTAACGTTGTATTTTCGAGGTTGCGTATAGACGTTCGTTGCGCCAAAGAAGTCACTGAACGCCGAGTCTGATGGCAGTTGCGCGACCTTAATTCTTTCACTTTTAACCGTGAGCGAAGACGCTCTTCAGGAAGTCGAGCAGTGAGGAACGACTATCATTCCAAATACATGGCTTTCTCATCTCGCGCCGTATCGGAGATTCATCGGGCCGAGAATTCGAATTTACGTATTTATTACGAACCTTAAGGGGGAAGCAAACAGATCAGCAGAGATTTTTTGTTTTTTACTTGCTGTATTTGAAAAAAATCAGGGCATAATTATTAGTGAACAATGATTTATGAAAATGTCTGTCAAAATGTTCAGTTTTTTAAATGAACTTTTCTCGTTTTATGTAATGGTAACATTCTTATTTTTATTTCGTGGATTTTTCATGATTCAATAAATGTAAGTTTTCGTATTTTTATATTTCAAAAATTGGCTCATTTTTAATGAATGGAAATGTCTATAGTTTTATGTACTGGGAACTTTTTTAGTACACAAACTTATGGACAATCTCATTCATTAAAAAAGTGCCGATTGGAATTTCCCCCAAATAAATGAAAATTTCCGTTAAGTAAAAAAGATGAAAAGTCCCTGGTGGGTGTATGAAAAATGTCCAGTACATAAAAATGTCGGCGTTTCCATCAATCAAGAATGTGCCAATTTTCATGGGATAGAAATACGAAAAACTCTATTTATTGAATTATTAAAAAGTCTATTGAATAAAAAGGAGAATATTTCCATGACATAAAGACGATAAAGGTTCATTAAATTTTAAAAATGTACACTATCCCTTAATTGAGAAACATGGAAGTTCCCTTTCATTCAGATTTTAAAAATTCTGTTAATTGAAAATTCGGAAATACTCACAAAATGAAAGTAAGGAAATTTCCATTAAATAAAAATATGGGTAATTCCGTTAATTGAATACATGGAAATAATAAATTATCACAGGCTCCATTAAATCATTTTTGAGAGGAAAAAAAATAAGTCTCAGCAATTCCGACAAAATCTTCACGAAAAAAAGTTTACTCCACTGGAGTATTAAAGTCAATAACCGCAGTCGATTAATATGCATGAGATTAAAATGCGATTGAATTCGCATTTTTTCATAAGAAAAATTTCTTTCTCGAAAACGATGCACGAGAACTTATGGAAACTCCGGAGTATGTTTGAAAAATAAAAATCAGTGTCCTTCAAGAGTAACACGTTGAATCCCTGACCCCCCTTAAGGCCATATATACGCGAAAAATTCGAAATTTTTCGTTTTCCAAATTATTTTTGATTCCATTAGCCTGAACGGTCAAGAATATTTTAAGCTTTACAGAATTCAAAAATTCTGTGAAGCTATAAAATGAGGTAAGATTGCATTTATCCACGATTCACTTTTTCGAACCTTGTGAAACTTCTAACTCTTGAACGAAGGTTCAGATCGCTTTGAAATTTCTACAACATATTTTTAGTATCGTCACCTATCGTCTGACCACAGAATAAAAATTTCGATGACACAAAAAAATATAAAAAATAAATACCGACAGAAAATTGAGTAAAAAATTTTAAGTTTCGAATTTTTATTATAATAATTTTTTTTTAAGAATATTGTTGGTTCACACTGAAGGTACATACATTCATTATGCAGTTATAAATATGTTCATTTTTTCTTTCACCATCAACACGTACGCAAAAAAACATACATTGCTTTATTATGTTATATTTCCGCGATTTGTTAATAGTTCTGATTTTTCTTTTTTTTACATATACTTAACCATGTGCATAAATGATCTGTAAAAAAAAATGTTGTCAATATATGCGTTATTTTTTTTAACCGCGTCTAGAAAACTACTTTCTTAAATCGGCGAAATCGCGTATATAAGGCCTTAAGGGGTCTTCTCATTTTAGACGCTAAAAAAGGCCATTTTCATGATTTTTTAAATAGATTTATATTATAGACATTGATATAAAAGTTATTACACTTAATAAATACACTTTCGAAAGACATTTAAAAAAAAATTATGTATTTATCTAACCCAAACAAATTTTAAACTCGTTTTTCTCGAAGCAACGTTTTTCGAGGTCTTGGTGTTAAAATCTTCGAAACTACTGGACCAATCCTTATGAAATTTCAACCACATATTCTTTACAACTATAGCTATAGCGCATATCAAGGATTTTTTTTAAATTTTCATATTTACTATTTTTTTGCTCAAAAACAGTGAAAAACACGTTTTCTGATTTTTTCTAAAAATGTCCGCCATTTTGTTATTTTTGCATATATCAAAAATCGTATGATATGCGCTATAGCCATTAACATACTGAATCTAAAATCGTTTGATTTTTTTATTTCGGATGATCCATCTCCGAGGTTTTATCAACAGCGCAGACCAACAATTTTTTGAGAACATTTTTTTAACTACCATCTTCGTCTATAAATAGTGACTTAAATAAATAAATAATTAAAAAAAAATATTTCGAAAGTGTATTTATTAAGTGTAAAAACTATTATATCAATATCTATAATATAAACATATCAAAAAAAATCACGAAAATAGCCTTTTTACCGTCTAAAGTGAGAAGACCCCTTAAGACGGCATTTACCGGCCCGAAATTTGCAGGAAACGGACGAGTTTTTTTTCGCTCCGTGATAATGAGCAGTCTGCGTAATACTCGATGGATCAGACGAAACGTCGTAGCGATCGGTGAAATTCGAGAAGGCACGAGTCTCGATGATTCGCGAGGCACTAAAAGAAAAAAAGCTCGACAAATTATAGGGAAGAGACTGGTCAAGCGAATTACGAGTGCGTGGAGTCATCCATCAATCGGAGATCTGAAACTAATCATCTAATAGTCTTCGCACGAGAGTAAACATTTCACGAGATGATCAGGGCCAAATTCCCCCACATAGGCCGGGCAGACCTTGGTCTAGGGCGACAACTTTTCACCCTGTTTTTGTTTTGGTTTCTTTGTTTTTTACATTAGACCTTTGACATACAAGGAAATCAAAGTCGATGGAAACCGAACAGCTATAAATAAATAAATAAATAAATAAATAAATAAATAAACAGATTAAAAAACCAGATAAAAACGAAGGTCTTTTATTTTTCAATTGCCTAGAAAAATAACATCAAATTTCGATACGTACACACATAGGTGATAATTTTGATCATAAGATTTTCTGTCAAAAGCACGTCAACGAAATTATGACACAAAAAAAATGGCAAAGTGATGTTCCTTGTTAGTTCATATTCTGCGTATGAGTGTTAAGGGGTTAGGCCACTCTAGAGGCCGAAAAAATAGGCTTTTTGGAGATTTTTGTTTTCAGAAAAACGACAAAATAAATCGAGATTACAAAAAAGGGTGTTTATCATACATATCAGTGACTGTATACAATAATTTTTTTAAAGCGATTAATTTCAAAATGGCGGCTGTGCAGCGTTTATCTCAAAACTGCATTTTTTAAGTTGGCCGGAAACATAACTCAGACAATTTTCAACCGATTCACTTGAAATGTTGAATATATCTTGAAAAATACATTGTCAATGGAAGTACGTAGGATTTTTTTTTATATTGCATAGTTCATTTGTTATTAACAAGTACCTGATGAAATTTTTCACTTTCCAAAAATTTGCCAAAAAATCGTCTGATAATTGTTCCGATTATCAGACGATTAATTAAGGGGTTACCCCACTTGCGATTTTGAAAAAATCGATTTTTTTATTGCATTTTTTTGAAGTATAAGAATCTGAGAATATGTCCTGAAAATTTCAAGACGATCCGAACAAAATTGACTGAGATATGAGCGTTGAAAAAGAAGAATCCGTTGTGTAAACGACCGGAAATTGAAACTTTAAACGCGTTTTTCTCAAAATGGCATTTCTGAAGTCGGTGACCAAGATTACTCGAACACTAATGAACCGATCTCCTTGAAATTTTGCAGGCTTATTTAATACATAAAAATGTAGTCTTTAATCGTTCGATTTTTTTTTCGAAAAAAAATGGCCGGTTTATAGCAAAAAAACGGCCGTTTTTTTTCGTTAAAATCGAACCATTAACTTTGACTGTCTGCCATTTTGTGAAAAATGAATATTTTTTAAAATCCTTCAATTAAAGACTAGTTTATACTTATATTTGACTAAATCCATCCGCATTTTTTTTCAGATGATCCACTTCGCCGCAATGTTGGTCACCGCAAACCGTGTATATAAAAACATTATTTCATTGACGGCCATTTGCCACTAAACAATGTAATATTTTTCAATAAAAAAATTACTGAAAGTTCTTCAAGACGTGTTATTTAAGATGGTATATTGATCGATTAAAAAAGTTTTATAGTTTTCTTTAAAAAAATTCATGAAAAAGGCCTTTTTTGCGCTACAAGTGGGGCTAACGCCGTAACGCCGATTCGCAACTGCCACAGCTACGTCATTTTTCCATTATGAATTAATTTAAAAAAATTGTTTTGTATGCTTAAATATACTATTAAAGTATACCTAAAGATTTATAATTGTAGAATAAGTATTTCTTAGTTTAAAAAAACCTTCAATATTGCTTATTTTTTTATTGCCCAAACGCACACTGCTAAAAAAATATTTAATTTAAATAGGATCTATTTAAATCAAATAGGTTTTTTCCTTGGCTCACGGCCTACTACGATCTTATTTGTTTCACAGATATTTTTTTATTTGTTTCAGCTATTGTTCTTAAACATTGAATATATTCAAATTGAATAAATAAAGATTCTACTCAACTAAATCTCTATTTGCTTACGATGTACACTGTAAATCTAAGTTTACTATATACATAAAATATTTCATAAATTCAAAATAAAATGGAATACTTCATTAAGAGTTTCAAGACAACGATTTTGTATCGTAATATGCATAGCTACGCACGCTGCCCCTATGCTACCGAGTGCTTGTATCATCTTAGTCGCGGATATGGCTAAGAGACCAAATGAATTCCTATAATTATTTGCTGCACCACGCAAACTATATCAATTAGTTAATATCACTGTGATAATTAGAGAGTTTTATCGAATAACATGCTATATATTTTTCTAACATAACCTATACATATAATTCCTCTCTCTCAACCCTCTTTACCCCCACACCTCTTTGACATGTGTGTTGCAATAAAGACAGATCATTCAATCAAATAGGAAAATGTTTGACTCTACAAAAATTCTATTTAATTTAAATTTTAAAAAATCAAATAGATCCATTTAGTGGATTCAACTAAATTATTTTTCGAGCAGATGAAACCGAATCTCAGATTTATTAGGATTAAATCAAATATTTAGTTACTGGACGATATTGAATATATTTTGATTTGAATAAATAAATAAATTTAAAGTAAATAATTCCAATGATGGAATGCAATAGGAAAAATTTGACTCCACGAAAAATCTAGTTAATTCAAATAATCAAAAATCAAATAGACGTGATTAGTTCATATCAATAGAATTTTTCTGTCAGTGCATATCCCGTCTCAATGGAAGGAAAATCTTCGTTGGTTTTATTCCGTGCCATACCTCGGCCATTTTTGAAGATAAATTTTAAAAAATACCATGGAACAGCCAAAAGTAGTAATAAAACATACCTTAAGTCTCAAGAATGGTGAAGAAATCTTTCCTTAAAAAAAAATCATGAAAATCAGTTATTTTGTCCATTACGATCCAACATGGAAGATCGTAAGGTGTTTTACACTTCGAGCGTTGTTTTCTCGACTCACGAGTGTCGTTAACACCAGCTCGGGTTATTGTTGCTTTTGTCGGTGAATTCGCACTGATGGGACGCTCGATTATATACCTTTCCCTACGCGTTAACGACGCTCTTGTAACTACCTGCTTTGCGAGACAATAATCCCTGCTACAATTACATTCCTTGCACAATCCTTCGAAACTCTCCATTGTGCGACTCGTTTGTTCACTGGCCGCGTAATAATTGCTATGCAAATTATCCGCGGGAAATAAATTATCGCCGCAAAATCAAGAGAGTGTTTGTTTTTTATTTTTCGTTTTTTTTTTTTTTTTTCAAGTACTAATGTCTGCGTTTCCGTGACCAATATTAGAGTCTGCTAAGCTTGGGGCACTAAACACAGGTCGGTTTTTAATATTTTTTTCTGATGGAAGTATTGGGATAACGAGGTCGGGATTTTACACACAATTGATTCATAATCTTGCCAAGTTGGAGTTTTTTTTATTGAAAAATATTGATAAACAGTGAAGTTGTTATCTGAAATTAAAAATATAATAATGAAATTTGAAAAATTATACGAAAATGGCAAGCTGCAGAAAAAAAGTTTGATTTTTGACTAAAAAATTCTTTCTGGTAATTTGTTATCAAAGTATGGATAAACCTATCAAAAAGTTGTTCGCTTGTGCAATAGAAAATAAAATATGCTGTTTCCGAAATTAAGGCAGTAGTCTGGTCTAGAGCGAGATTTTTTATGTCACTTTTGGGTTGGAATAACTTTTAAACCGTTGAAGTTGTCTTGATTAAATTTTACACATGTATTTATTGTTCCTTTGAGAGTGTATCTAATTTTTAATTTTTTTACAACATGGTCCACCGAAAACCGCCTCTGTATAAAAATTAATACACAAGAGTAGGACGTTTTTATGCGGATACCGCTTATGAAATTTCAGATACGATTTTGAAAATCCAAAACAGGTTATTTTAAAAACGAAAGTGTAGCTCCGTAATATTAATATACTTGTGCGTTTGAAAAATAATTCACGTTTAAAGAAATAATCACATCCAAGTATATTGAAATCGAGAACCATTTGCTGATATCAAAATACGAGTGCACATTACATTCAAGAACCATTTGCTAATATCAGCATTCGGGTGTGTATTAATTTTACGGAAAGAAAGTATTACCTTTAATGTACACTGTGAAAAGCTTCTGTGTAAAAATTAATACACAAGTGTTTTTATGCGGACGTCGTTTATGAAATTTCAGATAATATTTTGAAAATCCAAAGCAGGTTATTTTAAAAATAAAAGTGTAGCTCCGTAATATTAATATACTTGTGCATTTGAAAAATAATGCACGTGTAAAAAAATGTCCACATCCATGGATACTGAAATCAAGAACCATTTGCTGATATCAATATACGAGTGTATATTAAATTCGTAAAATTCAATTCTTTTGTGCCTTAAATGTAGTGTAAATTTAATATAATTTTCACATTGTTTCATGTAATTTTCATTAGCGTTTATGGATTTTTTTTTCAAGTCCAGTTTCGCACTTTTAAATAAATCTGTTGTGGTCATGCATTGTACGTATCGTAAAATTCAGTTTCACATATATTATATTTTTCAGGCGGCTGTAAATAGATTTCAAACTTGTTTTGTATTTTCTCAATGTTCTGTTTTTTATAGTTGATTTATTATACATCTGTAGTAATTTTCAATTGAAGACACGGGTTAATGCAATACATTTTCCACAAATTTACAAACTTGTCTTTGAAATTCCATGTTGCATCTATTAAATTCTATATCCACGTTAGAATTTCATGTTCCTGTTTTAAGTGACAACACCATTGTGACCCCCTGTTTTTTTGCCATTTTTCAAGAATTTTTTTTTGTGGGAAAAAAGGAGATATTCGAAAAAAAAATTTTTTGTTTTGTCCGTTGTTTATTGAAGATACATAAAAAATTTTCAAATTTTTCACGCCCCATGGTGACGCTGGGGAAGCTCCCGCGTCAGGTACCTCTGCAGTGGTTCGCGGCACGCAGCAGAACTCTCTTCAAAGTCGATCTGAAAAAAAAACACCGAGTGTTTTCGTTAAGAATATGATATTTTGAAGAGAAGTACATAGGGATTTGAAAAAATATTGATTTTTAAAAAATAGGCACGCTTTTGAAATTAAAGGACGATTTTCGAGCAAAATTTCTCGTCGAAAATAGGCTATAACTTTTTTTTATTATTGAGATATCGAAAAAATCCTATGTACTTCTTTAGATAATCCAGTTTTATTGATGCAGTCCAAATTTGAAGTCGATCGGATAAAAATTGCTCGAGTTCTGCTGCGTGCCGTACTCAAAAAAGTGGTTTTGAGAAAAACGCGTTCAAAGTTTTAGGTTTGTTAATTTATGCGATAAATTGGAAAAAAAAATTTTTTTACCTTTAATCAGCGATGCCGGCACCATATAGCTGGCCTTCAAGAAGCAAATCATTGTCCCTAGCATCTTTTCTCGAACTTGTAGAGGCTCTTCTTGCCTCTTTTGCAGCGTCTGTGAGCGAGCGCTCCGCCAGCTCGATCCGCGCTGCGTCGGTTTCAACGCAAAAATTGAAACAATTTGCGCCGATAGTTATCCCCACCGTTTCCAAAACTTTCATGAGGCTTCTCAGGCCATCATTGAATAATAATACCGCGATATCAGCTGCAATATCGACGATTGACGATTGACGACTTGAACATTTTTCAATTATCGCCACCTATAGCTTTTTTTCGAAACTATATTTATAACAATAGCTGGTTTTTGTGAAGGGAGACAAAAGAATACCTGGGAAGAACCCGCAGGACCTGGGAAAGGCGCGGTATACCTGCCGACCCTGAGGCGCGCAGCTGCGCGGGGCCCCGAGCGTCACGGAGCGCTGCACCGCTCCACAAAATATTCAATATCTCCGAAAATAATTATTTTTTCGATCTGGGTCCAACGGCATCTTAATCTTGAATGTATTTTAGATTTTTCTAGATGGTTTTCAAAAAATCGATTTTTTGAAGCCGTCACAGTGGTGTTGTCCCTTAAATTTACGGTGCAAGCGTTTCAAATTTAATTTCATCTGCCGAGTTCGTAAAATTCGATTCCTTTATATCTTAAATGTATTGTAAATTTCATATAATTTTGTACAGTGTATTCTCAATCTGTATGAGTATTCTGGCCACTGGTAGCAAAATTAGTGCTTAAAAAAAATTTGTTACAAAATGGTGGCCTGTTAAACTTTGATTAACGATATTTCGTATATTTTCGGGTATTCGACGAGTTATAAAATGTGGGCAAAATTATTGTTCGACTCAACTCTGCTACCAGTCCTCAGAAAGAGGCTACCGAAGGTATGTGCAAAATTTGAGCTCGATCGGTCAATTAGTTATCGCGATATCGTGGGCGCCGATTTGAAAAACATAGTTCTGAGGTAAACGCGTTGAAAGTTTTGATTCCGTTAGATAAGGTTTGCGCGCGGCTTGGTTATAATTTCTATTACTCTGCTAATTTTTTAAATATCAATAAACGGTTTCCACGAGCGTATTAAGAAAGGTCTAAGGAATAATAAAATGAAAAAGAAAAATCGATTTTATCAAATTTCTAAACCAGGCTACTGCCTTAAAGAGGGAGATTTAGGCGAGAAAAAATTGCGAATTTTCATGATTCTTTTAACCCTTAATAGTCACACTGGGTCCACGGGACCCAAACAAATTATTTCGATGCCGTACAACTTTTTTTTCCAATAAAACATACATTTTTTTATATATACTTTTTGAAAAGTCCACAGAAACCGTTGTGTCTATTTTAAAGTACATTGTTTCCAGATTGTACAACCATTTTTTTTTGTTTTGGTCAATAGTTACAAGAGTTACTGCAATTTTTGTAAAAAAAAAGTAATTTTTCACGTTTTTTTGCATAATTTTGTTTGCACATTTAAAATTGAATTTTTGATTTCTAAGCAATATCCTTCTATTAAACAAGGTTCAAATTATACCACACTTCTTTTTTTATCGCTCAATGCATTATTTCATTATTCATAACAATTTAAAAACGGCTGGGTCCCATGGACCCAGTACGAATATAACGTGATTCTAGCTAAGTGTGACTACTAAGGGTTAAAGGAAATATTTCTTCACCATTTTTGAGACTTAGGGTGTGTTTTATTACTACTTTTGGCTGTTACATGGTATTTTTTATTATTAATCTTGAACCCTTTCTTTCTTATGCGAAAATGTATTGATGTGTGTTCTACAGTAATATGGCGAGTAAGGGTCAATTTTTATTTTTGGCGAAATAACCTACATGGTCGTTTAAAGTGCACTCCTTAAATAATCTGATAAAATTTCCAAGAAATAATATTTAATAACTCCTTTTCTACAATAATTTTTGTCACTAAAGACAGAGGTACAGAAGTGTGACAAGTAAGGGTCAAAAAGGGTGTTGTCAGACGGCGTGACACGTAGAGTCGGCGGGTTTGATCTGAAAAAAAAAACTAACGAAGATTTTTCTTTCATTAACACTCACACGCAGAATATGAACCACGAAAAGGTGAGAAATGTTGCAAATCGATCAAATAGTACGCTTAGAAACAAAAAGATTGAATTTTCAGTAAAAAAATAACTACATTTTGCAATTAAAAATACTTTTATTTTCATTTTAGAAAAAAATGTAGGTTCATGTTTTAGACAATAAGATGAAAAAGATTTATACCAAATTTCATCAGAATCGGACTATTAGTTTTTTAGGTACACGTTTTGAAAATGAAGTTTAGACGACCGTGCCATACCTTCGGCATTTTTAAAGATTAATAAACAAAAAATATACCACGTAGCAGCAAAAAGTAATAATAAAACATACCCCAAGTCTCGAAAGTAGCAAAGAATTTTTTCCTTTAAAAAAAAATCATGAAAATCATCAAATTTTTTCCTCGCCTAAAGGTAACTCCCCCCTTAAAGTGAACCGCACGGACAGATTTTGACGTACAACTTACACCATTTTAGAAGAAATAGTTTCGAGAAAAACGCCAAAAAAATGGGCAACTCGGTGTGTGGTGTAGTGGGCTATGTGACCCTTCACAAAAATCTTCGTTACTTTGTCAATTTTTTAAATTCTTACAAAATAATTTTTGTTTACTAAAATTAAGAACCTAGGCTATAAAACTATGCAATAAAAAATTCTATTTTTGCTATTTCATGCTTCTACAGACCCCTTAAGAGGTGAGATGCAGTCAGAATTGAAAAAAAAAATCGATTTTTTAAAACATTTTCTTGAAGTATGATGCTTCGGAAATATTCCCTGAAAATTTCAAGTCAATCCGATGGATAGTTTACGGGATATCCCACAATTAGTGAAGGGGCTTCGGGTTCCCATGGCAGGCTGACAATCGCGCAAAAAAGTAATACCCGGGAAGGCAGAATGCTTCGAAGATAACAAATTGATATTTTGGAAGCTTCCACATCGGCAAAAGCCCTATTGCATGGGCCAGGAGTTGATGATTTGATGCAAGTAATTTTTAAATTAGTATTTCTAACATAAATCCAGTGTTAAATTAGAAAACTCTTTCAAAAATTTTCAAAAAATTATTACTCGAAAACTACGAACTTCAACAAAATTTTATAGAGAATACTTTCGTTTCAAAATTGCCCAAAATATTTTTAAAAAATAATTCATCCCGAAAAACTTCAATTTTTTAAAAAATTGTTTCAACAATTGGCTATAAACAATTGAATGCTCAACTTTTCGGCAAAAATTGTGATATTCGGATTCAGCGGATCAAAATACATAAAAAAAGTTTAGCTTCATCCATCAAGCTCAAAATTTTACGAACATATATTACCGTATCCACATCGAAACATTTTAAACGCGTTTTTCTCGAAACTGTGTTTTTCAAGTCGGCGACCACTATAATTAAAAAACCACCCGATAGATTTTGATGAAATTTGGTGTGCTTATCGATAGCATTAAAAACTAGTCCTTAATCGAAGGATTTTCATTTTTGTTGAAAATTTCTATTTTTTTAACAATAAACGATCGATTTTTTGGTCGAAAATCGAAAGTTATCTATCGGAAGCCACCATTTTTTAAATTTAAAAAAAGAAAGCTTCGATGAATGACTAGATTTATTATTAAGCTAATGATTAAAGAAAAAATTATTTCAGATGATCCAGTAAAATTTTATGATGGTCACCGCAACGCACCACATGCCGAAGGGGGTCCGACAAAGATGGCGATATTTTTATAAATAATCAATATTTTTCTTTGAAAATTTGTACAAGTCAAGTTGAAATATAAATTGTATCTGCTACGGCGAACGCTGCGCCAATTTTAGCTTCCATGTAAAGGGATTTTCCCCCTTTTTACATTTCCCTCCATTTTCTCCAATCCACATCCCTAATCGATCCCCACCTTGCGGCCGCAGCCGACTTCCCCCTCTGTATCGCATTCACCATGACTTTTTTTTATTTAAAAAATTTTTTTTGTCATGGGTATAGGGAAACTGCGGAAAACCTATACCAATACAGTCAAGTTGAAATATAACATAAATAGACTGTGTAACCACTTTTGCAAAACAAACATAATTACTATAAAAAAAAAAAATTATTGAAAATGTTCATTTTCTCACGCCTCGGACTGCATTTCACCCGTTAATTTGCTGAAAAATTTCTCAAGAAAAGAATGATCGAAAACTATGTTATGCGACAATTTTACGTACTTCTCGTTATACATAATCTTGGTAAATTTACACCCACACACTCACGCGCATTTTTAATTGATTATGAATATGATAAATATGTATTCCACATTTGTATATGGATATATATTAAAAAATTACATCCATAATTAAATATTTGATATGTGTATTTTAAATTTCATGAAAGTAGCAATTATATCTGCACACACACACACACACACACACACAAACACTCACAAACCCAAACCCAACAATCACACACACACACACACACACACACACACACACACACACACACACACACACACACACACACACACACACACACGCGCGCGCGCGCGCGCGCGCGCGCACACGCACACGCACACGCACACGCACACGCACAAGCACACACACACACGCACGCACGCACGCACACGCACACGCACACGCACACACACACACACACACACACACAATCAGCTGATGTGGTGAAATATAAAAATGGAATGCCCGAAATGTTTGGCACAAAAGTGAAGTACGTTGTTGTGCAAGAGTGTAAAGACGAGCCCCTCATGATTGAACAAGCACGTGTTGGTCGTATTTTTAGTCGAGTTTGGTGAGCGTTCAACAAGGCCGGAAGAATAATAACCCCTCGAGACAGCATTGGAGTATTCGGAAATAGCTCGGATTCACAAAATTCGAGCGACCACCTGATATTATTACACTTCTTCATTGAGAAATTTGCACACAACGTGATATCGCTTGCGCGTCTCGCGAAAAAAAAAACTACACACGAGCTACTCTCGTAAAATCACGACGTGAATCATCACGAGGCTGACGTGAATCGTGAAGTTCAGAACTTTTCACGAAAGTTGCCACTTTTGCGGAAGCTTTTTTCGCAGTCGGCTGAAAAAGTGACAGGTAATTGATTCTCGTGAATTTTATATTAAAAAACACCAATGCCAATTGTTTTGCATTCGTAGGTATGTAAATTCCACTTTTCTCCTTCTGTATGGAAATTTTTGGTCGTAGATAGAATCAAATAATCGATTTATGGTAATTGGTTGGAGCGAAGGAGTGAAAGTTTGAGAAATTATAAAGTTTCTCCACGATGCATGTTTAAACTTTTTTTCAGCTGCTTCCTATGGAATAAAAATTTGGATAATGCGTAATACCAAAATGTGTAATGATGTAAAAATATAATACGTCGTCAAAGTAAACCAGAAGCATAACAAAAACAAATCGTACTAACATTTATATGCACTTTGAGGGGGCAGATAATTTGATGATTTTCATGTTTTTTTTAAAGGGAAGATTTCTCCATCATTATTGACACTTAGGGCTTATTTTATTAGTACTATTGGCTGTTACATGATATTTTTTTGTTTATCCTTCTTTGAAAATGGCGGCGATATGGCTCGGTCGTCTAAACTGCATTCTCAAAACTGGCGTGACGGTTAGCTAAAAAACGAACTGATCGATTCTGATGAAGTTTGATATACATCTTTCTAACCCTATTGTCTGAAACATGAACCTAAATCTTTTTGAAAATTGAAAGAAAAAAAAATGTTATTGCAAAGCAGCAATTTTTTTCGGGAAAATTCAATCTTTTTGTTTCAAAAGGTACCATTCCATCAATTTTCAATATTTCTACCTTTTTCTTGGTTCATATTCTGCGTATGAGTGTTGATGAAAATAAATACTCGTTGATTTTTTTTCAGATTAATCCCACCGACGCTACGTGTCACGCCGTCTGACAACATCCCCCGCAACCCGTTTAGAAGGTCGTGCTATACCTCCGCCATTTTTAAAGATTAATAAATCAACAAAATATTATGTAACAGCCCAAAGTAGTAATAAAACATACCCTAAGTCTCAAAAAAGATGCGCAAATCTTTTCCTTGAAAAAAAATCACGAAAATCGATCATTTTTTCCTGGCCCAAAGGTATGTCCCCCCTTAATTAAAATATCATTCCGTGTGTGTGCTTTTTCACGTTTCCCATATTTTTTCCTTCGAATTTGCTTTCAATTGATTTGTGTTCCTGTTTCAATTTTTTTGGGTTTGCTTGGGTTTGAATCGCAGCACTTACTTGCGAATTTTTTCCGCTGTGAATTTTGGGCAATTTTTTTAACGATCGCGAGTATGAATCTGACTTTATTGCTGTCATCATTTTTATATCGCCTTGGGTCTTGATGTGAATATATACGAGGTATTTCAATCTCTTTGACTCGGTGGAAATTCATCTTGCAGCTCGAACGTCATGCGATTGTAATAAAGTGAGGTAACTGAACGATTATATATATATATATATATATATATATATATATATATATATATATATATATATATATATATACGAGAAGAATCTTGTCATTACACTAAACCACATTTTGCATAATGATTTTAAGCCTTCTAAACGTTTATCTGTTCTCTCGGATCCCAGAATGGGACGAGAATGAGAGAGGGCGAGAGAGAAGAAGAGGAAATACATCGAGCGAGAGTGAGAAGGGAATTTCAAACACAATCAAGAAAAAAGCCACAATATCCGCGTTATTACCAATTTTTCTCCTACGAAGCTAGAAAATTAAATAAGACGAGTTACGAAATTGTTTTCTTGTTTATTCGTAATTGAGATTCGGCTTCGCTTACGATGCGTAAATTCTTCGATGTACCATTCTTCCATAGGGTGCCTTAGCCTTTCGTCATCGGATCAGTTGTGGGAGTACAAAAAAAATTTATTTAGGAAATTATACTCAATAAAATACTTATGTGACTTTAATTATTATACAGACAAAAATAATTGGTCAAGTTTGGATTCCGGCAAACTTGACCAAACTGACTAAACTGACTAAACTGACTAAACTTGACCAAACTGACTAAACTGACTAAACTTGATCCAAACTTGATGTGGATTGATTTTTGTTTTCGGAGCGGAAATTTTTTTTTTGTTTATTTAGACTGCATCAAATATGCACGTTTTTGTTGAATCTTTGTCGAGGATATTTAATTACATTTTTTGATAACACTAAAAAGAAAAAAAATTACAAGGGCAAAGAATTATTTTAGAAAATATTAAGAAAAGAAAAGAAATTAACTTGCAAAGAAAATTTTTCTACGATATAAGAAACAAAAAGATAAAAAAGTGCATGAAGATTTTATACATTGTTAAAAATAAGAGAAATTGAAACGTGTCAAGAACGATTGGGGGTAATTCCGAAAAGGACTTACCTCCGATTAACTTGGAATTTCGTGTACCCATGTATTTTGACCCGCTGATTACGAATATATTAGTAAAAACAGCCGCAAATTTGATTTTCAAGGTAAAAACTCACAAAAACTGATTTAAAAAAAGTTTTTCTACTTTATTTTAGTCAATGTTGATCTTAGAGAAGAATGTTTCCAACAAAAGTTGTAGCCTATAAAAAGATTGATCTTTTATGTTCTATACAATTTTTGTCTCAAACCATTCTGTTTCGAGAAAAATGGGATAATGCTCGAATAAGTACATTTTGCTAAACTCCATTAGTTCCGATATTAGCTACTTACTCACTTTACCGCGGGAAGGTTGGAGTTTGTTCGGGTTTGTACGTTGTGTGGTGTTCATTGTTTGGGTTTGTTTGTTGTGTTGTGTGTTATTTGGGTTTGTTTGTTGTGCGTTGTTTAGGTATGCGTATAGTGTTAAAGATCAAACTGCAACCTTCCCTCGGTAAAGTGCGTAAGTAGATAATATCGAAACTAATGGAGTTTAGCAAAATGTGCTTTTCGGAGCATTATCCCATTTTTCTCGCAACAGATTGGTTTTAGACAAAACTTGTATAGAACATAAAAGATCAATCTTGTTATAGGCTATAACTTTTGTAAGAAACATTTTTCTCCAGCATCAACATTTATTACAATAAAATTAAAAAACTATTTTAAAATCAGTTTTAGCGAGTTCTGATCGTGAAAATGAAATTTGCGGGTATTTCCACTACGATATTCGTGATCATCGAGTAAAAATACATAGGTACACATAATTCCAAAGTAATCGGAGGTGTGTCCTTTTCGAAACTTTATCCGAAAGATTTTCGAAAGTCGAAAAATCAAAAGAAATAAAAAGTCTGCAACCTGAATCTGTAAAAAGAACGGCTTTGGAAAATATTAAAAACAACAGAGCTTGAGAAATTAGAAAAAAAAGGTCTCATTCCAATGACATTCTAAAAGAAATTGAAAAGTGCAAAAAAGTTTTTGTACGATATTAAAATCAAAACATTTTAAGTGCAAACAAAGATTGTGTACAAAAGCGAAAAAGAGAACAAATTAATGACGACAAAATATTTTGGGAAATATTACAAACGAAAATAAATGAAATTTGCAAATAAATATTTTCTACGATATTGGGAACAGAAAGATAAAAAAAGCAAAGAGAAATATTTTGGAAAATCCAATTTAAAAAGAAAACAAACAACGATAAATTTGCAACGTACACCCGCAAAAAAAAAGAGATTTTGAAAAATATTGAAAACAACAGAGCTCGACAATATTGAAAAAAATGTCTCATTCCAATGACGTAAGCTTTGCGACAATAAAAAAAAGTTGCATTCAATGAGAATCATTCGCGATTCATCAAGGTAGGTTTACTATTATCGGAAACAGAGGACGCGGCAGAGGCTACGTATAAATTGGCTGGAACAATGGGAGATCGCACGATTGCCCGGAGGCTCCCCGTCGATCATTATCCGAATCACGAGCCGATAATTCATTGACCCGCGAAGCACCTTGAGTTCCCCAACGAGGAATACACTTTCTCACTTCCGTAACTTCGTATATAGTTAACGTTTTTATTTCTCTTCCTTTGTCGCGCTTCCTCCACGTAACGAGATACCAACGCGGGAAGTAAAAAAAAGGTAAAACCAAAAAAAAAAAGAAATACGTTTCTCGGCGGGTTTTTTTACCTCGCGGACACCCAAAACTTTTGCGAGACTTAACACTGAAAAACGGCACTTACGGAATTTTCTGCGAAAATAACAATTCGGTGACAAACTGGCTTAAAAAAAATTGACTGAAACGTAATTTTTTTACTGAATTTTTGGTTGGTTTTTGAAGTTTCGTAGCCCCCCCCCCTCTCCCAGGATTAAATATCGAAAATAATTCACGAAAAGAGTGAATTATTTTAGACAATTCTAAAATTATCTAAAATAATTCCGATAATTATTTTAGATAATTCTAAAATTATCTAAAATAATTCAGACAATTATTTTTGATAATAATTATCTGCCATTTACTTCAAGTAGGGTAAATGGCTGCTTGAAAGTTCATCGATTACTTTCAAGCAACCATACCGTGGTGATAGTGAAATGGTTAATTTTGGAAACAAAATAACAAAATTGGTTATTTATTTGATGGGCCAAACTTTCGAGAGTATTCGAAAAATGTCTGTATTGATTAATAATATAATATAATCGATCGATTATTAGAATCGAATAATAATAATATTGATTATTGTCAGTTTTCGTGGAATGGTATTGATGCGTTTAAAAAACAGATTAATTCACAATTTTTTAGAAACAATTCAATTTTTATTCAATATTAAAATTATGTACACTTACTGTGATATAAAATAATATGTAATCATATCTTAAAATAGGTACTTACTATAATATATAATAATATACAATTTAATCTTTATATACTCACCATAATGAATAATAATAATATACACACAGCGAGCTCTGCAATCGTACTTTACTAATTTCTTTTACTTTTAACCTATAACGAATAACTTCCAATAATTTACAATACCAAACGCTTAAAAATTAAGCCGGAACTATATATGAGGTATTCCACGTGAATCCGGTGGACTTTTTCCCTGACCCCTGCCATTGCGATTTATTATTTTTATCTGATTCCATTGACTCTAAAAAATCCTGATTTTGTATACATTTTTCGAAACAAGCCTTAGTCAAAAATAAAAATGTTCTCCGAAAAAAACGCCCCGATTTAAAAATCTGAAAAAATTCCCAAAAATGCGTGATTATATGTAAAAATGTTTAAGCTATGAAAGCTACCCAAAGCTACCCGCAGTGAAAGTATGATTTTTTCTGAGCGATTAACGTTTGAAAAATCGGAAAAATTGACTGCTAACTGTCCAAGGTCCATTTTGGGATTTTTTTCAGATTTTTCAATTGTGGCATTTTGTGTCAGAGATTTTTTTTTTACTAAGGGTTGTTTCGAAAAATGTAAAAAAAATCAGCGTATTTTTTAGAGTCAATGGAATACGATTAAAAAAATCGAATTGGTGGGGGTCAAAGAAAAAGTCCACCGGATTCACGTGTAATACCTCATATATATATATTTTAATCCATTTTTTCACAAACCTTCCCATGCCCTTGCGGGCTCTCACGATGGGATCCCTTCCACTTTTAGCCCCCACGCGTCACTTCGCTATTTATTGTTCCTCAGAGACCACGCTCCCCACTCCTCGGCAGCGACACGAGGGCATAGGGAAACAGGAGATTACTTAAGGTATAGTCAGTACATTTATAGTTCTCACCCAAACAAGAATATTTCTGATATTCGTCATATTTTCTTCAAAACTGCAAAAATCGAAAAAAATTACGAAACTTGAAACTTGAAAAAACGTGCAAAAAAATTCAATTTTCGATACTTTCACTTCACTCTGGTTCCAGCGTAAGCCTCAGATCTACAAATCAAAATGCCGTTCGATTTTTTTTTCAGATGAGCAAAACCTCCGGAATCATGGCAGCCGTCAACCAACTTTTTTTCACACATGAGTTTCTCCCACATGGTGTAAAGTCGATTCAACTCGTTATTTTTATTTCCCAAAATTCTGAAGGTCTGTAAAGATGTTAATAAATATGTGGTAAAAATTCAAAGATAGTGTGCTTTAACGGTCCATCAAAAAGAAATTTCCAAAAAGCTAAAAAAAAGCTGTCACATGGGATGACGGCCTTGAATAAATAGTTTCGAGGAATGTTTTTGAATTTTTAGTACCTCTTCTGCTCGCTAGTGTATATGAAGTCTGGATAGTTTCACTCCAGAGCAATAATTGTCATACTCAAAATGCACAAAAAAAAAGGATAACGACAATGTATCTACCAAATTTGTTTCGCACGAAGATTTCGAATTATTTAAAATTGTTGTATTCCAAAAAAAATCTACCGAGTAATCGAATAGCATCTCATAAAAAATTTCGATTACATGCAAAATGAAAATTTTAGAAAAATTACCCAAATCGACTTCCGGCCTGGTCAGGAGTGCCTTCTTTGACACCGGAAGTTCTCGCTCGCCTTTTACGTCATTTTACGATACGAGTGCACGATCTTCTTCAGAATAGATTTCATCATTCAGATAGTATAATAATAATAATGATAGAATAATATCCATAATCGAGATTAAAACAATTAAACCGATGTAAACGGTTTAAAAAGAAATCCACGCACACATACTCATTTAGATCAGATAACAACAATGGTGGTATGTTCTGAGAAGTTATTGAAGAAAATACTTGAATCGATTAGAAATCGTGTAGAAGATCGCGTAATAGTTTGCTATTTTATAAATGTGGCGGATAAAGTATTTGCGTAACACAAGACTGTATCTATTACACTGCGTGATCGTAGGATATTATTATTATTAGTATTATGATTATTATTATAATTACTATAATTGGTATGAATATTATGCATAGATACTATATTTAGACATTCTTGTGCCTCTCACTCGGGCAAAATTTTGATTATTATTACTCGTGTTATCATCGTTATTGTGCACATTCATGTTATTATTATGATTTGTATTATATACGTATTAATAGTATGTTAATTATCTAATTATTATAAGATAATAATTATATATTATGATTTTTAATAAGACTAGGATTGAATGCACAAGACGAAATGAAATTGAGCATTTTCCTGTAGGTTATTGACCAAGAAAATATCTTATTTTAAGGGGTCTGCATAAGAGGAATATTTTAAGAATACGATTTTTTTGCTGTATAGTTTTACAGACCAGGCTCTTAACTTTAACTTGTAACAGAGCTTGGGTACAAATTGCAAAAATGGACTGAATTATGACGATTTTTGTTTAGGTGCAAAGGACACTCAGCTGCCCTTACTACCCTTTTTTCTTTTGCGTTTTTCTCGACATGGCGTTTTATGAAACGGTAAAAGTATCTTAAAAACTATTAATCCGAGTCACTTCAAATTCGGACGGAGCATAGGTTCTAACATTTTCTATCGTATGACTGAATTATTTTTTCATGTTTATCCATTTGTTAATAACAAATGAGTGAAATTGTTTTTTTGGTCGGAAATCGTACTTTTGCTATAGCTTGCCATTTTCGTATTTTTTTGAATTTCAAAAAAAGTATCCGGTCATACGAAACTTTATATACTACTGATATTATACTGATGTACATTGTATATACTATTTTATATACTACTATTACTATTTTATATACTACTATTTTATATACTACATTGTTTATACTACTTTATATACTACTATTATTATAATAAAGTACATCTAGTTATTTTTCATTTCAGATCATCCTAGTTGCCAGAACCACCTCCGCGGATTGGCCATGTAGCAATGAACTTGAATTAAGGGGTGAGATGCAGTCAGAGGCGTGAAAAAACGAGCATTTTCAATATTTTTTTTTACAGTAATTAAGTTTGTTTTACAAAAGCGGTTACCCTGAGTTTTTATTTTATATTTCATCTTGACTTGTACAAATTTTCAACGAAAAATATTGATTATTTATAGAAATATCGCCATCTTTGTCGGACCCCTTTCGGCAATGTAGTGCTTTGCGGTTCTCATCACAACATTTTACTGGATCATCGAAAAACCAAAAAAAAAAAATCATTAGTTTAATAATAAATCTAGTCCTTAATCGAAGCTTTTTTTAAAAAATTAACAAAATGGCGGCTTCCGACAGATAACTTTCGATTTTCGACCAAAAAATCGCTAGTTTATTGTTCAAAAAAATAGAAATTTTCAACAAAAATGAAAATCGGGATGAATTATTATTCATAGGGATATATAGAAATTTTTCGGGATGAATTATTTTTAAAAAAACATTTTGGGTAATTTTAAAATGAAAGTATTCTTTATAAAATGTTAAAGTTTATAGTTGTTGAGAAATAAATTTTTGAAAATTTCTGAAATAGTTTTCCAATTTTACACTTAATTTATGTATAGAAATACTAATTAAAAAATACTTACATCGAATCATCAATTCCTGGACCATACAATAGGGCTTCTGCCAATGTGGAAGCTTCCAAAATATCAATTTGTTGTTGTCTTCGAAACATTCTGCCTTCTCAGGCATTATCGTTTGCGCGACGCCCCTTCACTAATTGTGGGATATCCCGGAAACTATCCATCGGATTGACTTGAAATTTTCAGGGAATATTTTCGAAACAGCATACTTCAAGAAAATGTATTTAAAAAATCGATTTTTTTAAAATTCTCACTGCATCTCACCCCTTAATAATAATTTCATTGTTCATCAATATTTTTCAATAAAAACAACACTAAACCTTGGCAAGACTATGTAAAAATTGTGTGTAAAATACCGGCCTCGTCATCCCAATACTCTCATCAGAAAGATATATAAAAAACTGACGTGTTTTTTTTTCAGCCCCGACCTTATGCAGGCCGGTTTAGAAATCAACGAAAAAAATAATACTCCGCACGCTATTCCCATATCAGTCATTTTTAAATATTTCCCTAGCGAGGAGCAAATTGCTGATTTTCATGATTTTTTAATAAGGAAAGATTTATTCGCCGTTTTTGAGACTTAGGGTATATTTTATTACTACGTATATCTGTTACATGGTAATTTATTTTTATTTTTATACATCTTTAAAAATGGCGGAGGTTTGGCACGGTCTTCTAAACGGGTTGCGGGGGATGTTGTCAGACGGCGTGACACGTAGCGTCGGCGGGATTGATCTGAAAAAAAACCAACGACGGCTTTTCTTCCATTAAAAGTCATGCGCAGAATATGAACCAAGAGGAAGTGAGAAATGTTGAAAATTAATGAAATGCTACGCTTTTAAACAAAAAGATTGAATTTTCCAAAAAAATTGGCTACATTTTGCAATCTAAATATATTTTTTTTCCATTTTCAAAAGAACGCAGGTTCATCTTTTAGACAATAAGATTATGGAGATTTATACCAAATTTCATCAGATTCGGATGATTAGTTTCTTAGGTACACATCACGCCAGTTTTAAAATTGTAGTTTAAAAGACCGTGCCATACCTTCGGCATTTTTAAAGATTGGTAATTTTAAAAAATACCATGCGACAGCCAACAGATTGTAAAGAAATCTTTCCTTTATAGGGCCATACCAGTGTGACACTTTCAAAAAATCGATTTTCTTTGCCGTTTTCGACAGTTTATACTTTCAAGAATATCATTATTATTTGGATCATTTATATCAATATCATTTTACCTTGCAAAAATCGATAGTTAATTATTTTAAAGCGTTTTTCTCGAAATGAGATTTTTCAAATTTGCTGACATTGTAACTCAAAAAGCAATTATCCGATTGCCTTGAAATTTGAACTGAGTTCTCTTGAATATTTTACTCTACAATGACGTAGAATATTTTTGATTGGATGAAAATTGACGATTTGGCTTTGAAAAAAAAACGATTATTTTATAGCAAGAAAATAGACTTTTTTCATAACTACGCAATTTTGTTAGATTTTGATATTTTTCGAAAATCCTACGTCATTGTACAGGAATTACCTTCCAGTTTAAGGGGTTACTACCCCCCTTGCGGTTTTGAAAAAATCGATTTTTTTTATTGCATTTTTTTGAAGTATAAGTATCTGAGAATGTGTCCTGAAAATTTAAAGTCGATCCGAACAAAATTGACCGAGATATGAGCGTTGAAAGAGAGGAATCCGTTCTTCGTGTAAACTGAAATTGAAACTTTAAACGCGTTTTTCTCAAAATGGCATTTCTGAAGTCGGTGACCAAGATTACTCGAACACTAATGAACCAATCTTCTTGAAAATTTGCAGGCTTATTTAATACATAAAAATGTAGTCTTTAATCGTCCGATTTTTTTTTCGAAAAAAATGGCCGTTTTACAGCCAAAAAACGGCCGTTTTTTTTCGTTAAAATCGAACCATTAACTTTGACTGGCCGCCATTTTGTGAAAAATGAATATTTTTTAAAATCCTTCGATTAAAGACTAGTTTATACTTATATTTGACTAAATCCATCCGCATTTTTTTTTCAGATGATTCACTTCGCCGCAATGTTGGTCACCGCAAACCGTGTATATAAAAACATTATTTCATTGACGCCCATTTGCCACTAAACAATATAATATTTTTCAATAAAAAAATTACTGAAAGTTCTTCAAGATGTGTTCTTTAAGATGGTATGTTTATCGATTAAAAAAGTTTTGTAGCTATCTTTAAAAAAATGCATGAAAAAGGCCTTTTTTGCGCTACAAGTGGGGGTAAGGCCTTAACGACATTTTTTCCTTTTCGGTTTCAGCTACTCAATCGGCCGGAATCATGTGAGCAGTGGAGGAACTTTTTTTTGGTGCCTCCGAAGACAGCGCATAAGCAGCTTCGATCTCAATATTTTTCTATTAAAAAAATTATGTAATATAGGGAAAATATAGGCGAATATATTCTTAATTTTCCGAAACATTTAATTGAGTACTTTTCTTCAAAAAAAATTCCCGAAAATCACCCAATTTGTCAGCGTTCACACTGTGGTATAGCCCCTTAAAAAAAAACATGAAAATCGGCAAATTTTTTCCTCGCCTATAATCTCCTCCGCTTCATATAATTCATTTTCGAGAGCTGCATCTTATCTTTGTAGAAAAATAATCATATTATTTTAATACAATTATTCCAAGTATCCAAACTTATGACCAGTACTGACACAGAATACTGGAAATTTGATAAACAAATAAACGTTTGTATCTATATGTGTGCGTGGCTCTGTACATTGTCAGACAAGGTCTGAATGAGTGATCAAGAAGACATTGCATTGTGAAGAAAAAAAACGTGTCGTCGAATCGAACCGGTATAGACCCGAGATCGATGGCTTGTCTTTCCTCAAGAACGCGGAGACTCTCATTATTTCGCTACTTTCGTGCCTCGTCCGTGATACGTCGAGGATTGATTGCACTTTTCAATCTTGTCGCGCGCACACTGAGAGAAAAGTCCACGGTATTTACAACAAACGCCCATGGTAAACGAGGGGATGGTAAAATTGTAAAATAAATGGTAAAATATAGACATGGTAGATAATAGACTATGGAATTCCTATCTATAGATAGGAATTACGTAGTAATACCGAAAATACACGTGATGCCAAAATTTTCAAAATTATGCCATCGTCGTCGTACATATTCCGATACTGATGCAAGTTGGATTCTAACCGGGATACCGGTTTTGGGGAATAAGTCTCTGTTTATACCCACCGACATGTCGGTGGGTATAAACATGTATTTAAGACAAATTAAAATCAAATTCACAATGATTAGATTAAAATTTACACCAACCGTGAGTTCTTACGTATTTCGAGAGAAAACATTTCGTCGAAGCAAAGAAATTTTTGCAAAAAAAGTTGTGAGTTTCAAATATTACATTATAAATATGGAAAATATCACAAAATGAGTTGTGAATTTCCTCAAGTTGAAGAAAATAAAAATCGAATTCACGACAGTTATATTAAAATTTACACCACAAGTGTAAACGTATTTTGAGAGAAAACATTGTGTTGAGGCAAAGAAATGTTCGCACAAAAAGTTATGTGCAAAAATTTCTTTGCCTCGAGGCGATGTTTTCTCTCAAAATACGTACGAACTCACTTTTGGCGCAAATTTTAATCTAATCATTTTGAATTTGATTTTAATTTGTCTTAAATACGACAAAATTCACAACTAATTTTGTGAATTTTTTTGTATTTATAATTTCTTGTCAATACATTTGCACTCAGAGATTTTAATGTGATTTTTTTTAATTCACATCAAATTCTCGCGATGAGCGCGATCTGCCATTTGAATCTTTGGACAAATTTTTTTTTATTGATAGTTTAATGCACCAAAACTTTATAAATGTTATTTATTTTTATAATAAATTTAACATATCATAATTCCATTTTTGACATTTTATTTCAGCCTGTATTCATCCGTGATCCTTCCCAGATTCCTCAATGATTCCATGGGGAATCTATTTAGAGTCATTAAAGGATCCGGTTCTGTATCCCCAATGGAATCCAGTTTACGGATCGTACATTTAGTCTTCGAATCTGATCCGATATCGGACTAGATCCCGACTGGGAGCCCGGGATACAAGTCAGAATCCAGCTGTATCCCTGCCAAAATTTCTGCACGGGTATAGGCAAAATAATAACGAATTTTTGGCCCAAAAATCACTATTTATGTTCAAACGTCCGCCATTTTGTCATAAATCGATATTTTCAAAATCGGCTATGACAAGTACTACATTATAGTATCTAATTTAATAATTTTTTCGGTTTTTTTTCAGATGATTTTTGAAGAAACGCCAGTGGGTACCGTATACGCCGATTTTTTCACGACGCTCCAAGGATCATACGATATCCTTGTATATTTTTGATATTTTTAAATAAAGAAAATTAAACATATTTTTGAATGTATATACTTTTAGGTAATTAAAAGCCCAATGCGAAATTTCAAATAGTTTTCCTTGAAAAAAATCACAAATATGACCTTTTCTCCGGCTCTTAGGTGTACATCTCCCCTTAATTCAGTTCTACAACAAAATCGGCGTATAAATACTAATGTTGTACACTGTACGTTAGGTTTAGTTCAGTCAAACTTCTACAATTCTTTTCAAGTTTGTACAATTAATATGTTAACATTAACGTTTTTCAAGGATAATTAGTTAGAAGACCTTATGAAAAGTAACTGTACGAAAAAAATTATAGTAAAGTCTACTTATAACTAAGACGTAAATCATTTGCAGTTTGAGCAATCGCAGCTTACCGGTTTTGAGGCCTTACCCGTGCGGAAATTGAGTTGGGGCTGCGATCGGGCGCCAATAATATTCCCCTAACTTTATTCGGGCCCTAATCTGGAAGCCACCTGAGGGCCGTTAGCGGCCGGTCACACTTTGTCAACATGGGCCATTAAGGCAGTAGTCTGCTTTACAGGCTTCAAAAAATCGATTTTTCGTTTTTGTCTTAAGGGGCCGTCCATATATTACGTCATCGATTTTTGCTGATTTTCGACCCCCCCCCCCCCCTACAATCATCCTATCGTCATTTCCTAATGACCCCCCCCCCCTCTCGCAAAACTGACGTCATTACCAGTTTGGCAAAATGACAACATTTGCGGATTTGAGAAAAATTGGGTAACATTAAAACATTTTGTTATAGAATCATCTTTTATTATTTTGTTCTTTGGTAATGTTTATTAATATAATAATATTATTCTTCCCTATTCTTTAGTTTTCTTTGGATAGCTCCCATATTTTGCTATAGAATCATCTTTTATTATTTTGTACTTTGGCAATTTTCATTAATATAATAATATTATTCTTCCCTATTCTTTAGTTTTCTTTGGATAGCTCCCACGGAGTTTTCACCCATTCCTGCAAATCCTGGATCACGAGTAATATCTCCGTATCCTCCCCATATTCATTTTGGCTCGATCGAACTATTTTCATAGGTACGCTGTTATTTGAAGTTCTCGAATATAATGTAGACAAACCTTATGTAATAAATAAATAAATAATGAGTTCAATAATTAATACCATTAGGTACTTGCAAAATATTTTTCATCACTCATACGGGGAAACCACTCTAGTTGTACAATATACTATTGTACATTTTGAATTAACTGGTATCACAAGAATGACGTCAATTTCGAAACGCCCCCCTCCCCATCCATCATTTACCGTCATCCGCAGACGAACCTCCCCCCTCCCAAATTTAGAATGACGTAATATATGGACGGCCCCTAAATCTATTCTAGGAAGGATTAGTGTATGGCCCGGGGATAGCTGATTAACATCTAATTAGTGTAAGTATCCAAAAACTTATATTTTTTTGGACCGAAAACTTTAAAGCCCGTTTTCTCGAGTTTTCATTTTCACAAGTTTTAGAAAACGGTGCCGGTGATAGCAAAAACAATATATGTCCGATCGAAAAAAATCAAAGTCATCTAGCTTCAGTATTAAATTATCTTCTATTTGAACTAAAAAAGTTGGACAAAAGTACTATTCAAATTATTTGTTTTGCAACTTAAAGTGAATTTTTTTTTTCAAAAAAGTGAATTTTTTTTTCAAAAAAGTGAATTTTATTTTCAAACTTCGAAAAAATTTGGATTTCACCATTTCTTCGGTATTTTTTTAGTTCATATAGAAAAGGAACTTATAAAAACTAAAAAAAAAATTGGTTCGACTGTTTCAGATGCATCGCACGACCTCCATCACCGGCACCGATTTACAAGCGCAGACTCCAGGCGCCCCAGAAAAATCGTTATAACTTTGAAAAATTTCAATATTTTCTAATAATAAAAATTGTTTTTTAAAGCTTGAATATAATACACTATCGTCTCAAAATTTTGTTTACCGCAATCATTTCCTTCCCTTTCAAAAAAATTGCTGAAAAAACGCTTTTTTTCAGCTTCTAAAGCAGACCGGGGCCTTATAAGTTGCCTCAATGGCGCCTCATCGAAACCATTTTAGCGCCCTGAAAATGCCTCAACGGCGCCTCATCAAAACCATTTCAGCGCCATCAAATATCCGTATAAGTGGATATACGTGTATGTTAAATGCGTCAGGGTATATCTGTATTTGTTTTTATGTAATTGTTCACGTGCATAGGTGTGGGCTTGAGTACATGTGTATGTATGTGTGCGCGCGTAGAAATGTGATTGCGTATTTGCATGTGAGCCTTTATGACAAATTGCCATGACAAAATTAATACAAAAAATAATTTGAGGCGAACTCTCTCCACTGCAAACATTTATTTTTGAGGAACTATCCACTATGATAATATTTTTTAGAATTGTGGTAGCTTGTAACACTTATGTTTGAAATTATACGATTATCACATTGATTATAGTTATATAGTTATGCCATTCTTTTACATTATTTAAACAAATATATTCTACTACACATCCATTCTAAGGAATGGATGTGTAGTATAAATAAAAAAAATATATGAGTCTACTGAATCACTGGAATCTATTTCCATTGAGGGAAAGATCTGGAAAACAAAGACCAATTTATTTACTTATCCTACACAGTCAGATAAAGTTTACGAATGGGAAATATCAGCGAAGTCTTCAGAAGAAATAATATTCCCTATGATGAGTATTGAGCGGAAATTAGTTGCTATAAAAATGTCGAGAAACCCGGTTGGGACTGTTCACACTTATGCGCTAGCATTACTCCATGTATGAGTGAAACCATGAGTAATTGTTTGTATCTATTTAAAAGGTTTCTTTAATTTGATAAATAAATACTGTCTGATGTTTGTCTGAATATTTGTGTTCATCGTTGATTTTGTATTTGCTAATGCCCTTACGCTTTTTTCCCAATTTGCGTTCGATAATATTATTCGATCGATGTATATAATCGATTTGAATAAATGAAATACCATCAACCATGTAGCCTAAGCTATTTATACTGGTTTATCGCTATAATAGTCAGATCTGTGCCTATTGTGGAAATCCCTACAGGTTTATCCCTATACTGGCCAAGTCTGGGCCTATTGTGGAAATCCCTACAGGTTTGTCCCTATAATGACCAAGTCGGGTCCTATTGTGGAAATCCCTACAAATTTATCCCGGTAATCGCCAAGTCTGGGCCCATTGTGGAAATCCCTACTAGGGAAAGCACTAGGGAAGCCCTGAAAGGCCCTTATTTTTATTAGGGATGCCCTATCAGTTTTCCGCACGGGAGGTTGCATCATAGAATATTATGGAAATCACTATTACATGGGCACACAACTATTGCGAAGCGCCAAAAATCTGTTTAAGGGGCCAGTCCACTTTGAAAAGTTCAAAAAATCGAAAGCAAGCAAGACTTGAAGAAATCGACGATGACGAGCAATCAGAAGGCATTTTGTACGGTGCAGGAATTGCCGATTTACTTTAGGTAAGAGTTTTTCATAGTATAAACTTCAAACGCGTTTTTCTCGAAACAACGTTTTCAAAATCTAGTTCCATAGTATCTACAAAACTAATAAACCGATTCTCTCGAAATTTGAACCACATATTGTAAACATGATTCGCAACAAGATGACGCTCGATGGTTTTTAAATTTTGATTTTTACTCTTTTTCTTGCGAAAAACTGCGAAAAAACATTTTTTTATACTTCTTTCGTTTTTCATCTGCAATTTTTTTATTTTTTGACAACACTTTATATTCGAGGGTTATTTTGTAGCTGGTGTCATACTGACTCTAATGGATTTTGATTTTTTTTTGTTTCAGACAAGCCGTTGCCGAGTTGTGATGGAGCTGTCTAGCCCACGTATTTTTGAGGCGTTACGTTAAACTATAGTTTTTGTACTTAAAAATGAATAAAAGTGAATTAAATTTTTTAATGTATTTCTAGACTTCATTTATCAAGCCAAACAACTTTTATGTTCGTATATTTTATAATTTCCAAAGAAATAGCCTTTTTCGTGGCTCTAAAGTGGACTGGCCCCTTAAGGGACAACACCACTGTGACCCCTTGTTTTTTTGCCATTTTTCAAGAATTTTTTTTGTGGGAAAAAAAGAGATATTCGAAAAAAAATTTTTTTGTTTTGTTCGTTGTTTATTGAAGAGACATGAAAAAAAAAATTCAAATTTTTCACGCCCCATGGTGACGCTGGGGAAGCTCCCGCGTCAGGTACTGTTGCCTCTGCAGTGGTTCGCGGCACGCAGCAGAATTCTTCAAAGTCGATCTGAAAAAAAATACCGAGTGTTTTCGTTAATAATATGATATTTTGAAGAGAAGTACACAGGTATTTGAAAAATATTGATTTTTAAAAAATAGGCACGCTTTTGAAATTAAAGGACGATTTTCGAGCAAAATTTCTCGTCGAAAATAGGCTATAACTTTTTTATTATTGAGATATCGAAAAAATCCTATGTACTTCTTTAGATAATCTAGTTTTATTGATGCAGTCCAAATTTGAAGTCGATCGGATAAAAATTGCTCGAGTTCTGCTGCGTGCCGCACTCAAAAAAGTGGTTTTGAGAAAAACGCGTTCAAAGTTTTAGGTTTGTTAATTTATGCGATAAATTGGAAAAAAAAATGTTTACCTTTAATCAGCGATGCCGGCACCATATAGCTGGCCTTCAAGAAGCAAATCATTGTCCCTAGCATCTTTTCTCGAACTTGTAGAGGCTCTTCTTGCCTCTTTTGCAGCGTCTGTGAGCGAGCGCTCCGCCAGCTCGATCCACGCTGCGTCGGTTTCAACGCAAAAATTGAAACAATTTGGGCCGATAGTTATCCCCAACGTCTCCAAAACTTTCATGAGGCTTCTCAGGCCATCATTGAATAATAATACCGCGATATCAGCTGCAATATCGATGATTGACGATTGACGACTTGAAAATTTTTCAATTATCGCCACCCATGGCTTTTTTTCGAAACTATTTTTATAACAATAGCCGGTTTTTGTGAAGGGAGACAAAAGAATACCTGGGAAAGACCCGCAGGACCTGGGAAAGGTCTGGTATACCTGCCGACCCTGAGGCGCGCAGCTGCGCGCGACCCCGAGCGTCACGGAGCGCTGCACCGCTCCACAAAATATTCAATTTCTCCGAAAATAATTATTTTTTCGACCTGGGTCCAACGGCATCTTAATCTTAAATGTATTTTAGATTTTTCTAGATGGTTTTCAAAAAATCGATTTTTTGAAGCCGTCACAGTGGTGTTGTCCCTTAAACAGTGACTTAGAGTATAAACAAAAGATCTGTGCAAAATTTCACCTAAATCTTAGGTAACAGCTATTCGGGAGTACAGCCGGAATTACTTTGGTCTCTTATGACATATCTGTGCTCAAGATGCCAAAAGTACTCGGTAGTGTAGTGGCAGCGTAGGTAGGATAGGCAGAAGGTAGGCATTTAAGTTCTAGATTCGGTTGCGATTAGGCGAAATATTTTCTTCGAAATAAATCATTACAGGAGATCAGGGAATGGCGAATTATAATAAAAAATCATTTAGGTAGAACTCTCAGTTGCGTATTTAATTTTATTTTGGAGTTAGGAAATATTTGATGCATTTAGTAGACGGGCATTGATGCCTTGTACCAATACTTGAATGACACACCAAATACGCACATAGCAGGTCGTATCTTATAACATGGTACAAATCACTATAAACATCGCCGCAAATAACAGGCAACACTTTTAATCAATATATGAGGTATTCCACGTGAATCCGGTGAACTTTTTCCGTGACCCCGGTCAATTCGATTTATTTTTTTTATCTGATTCCATTGACTCCAAAAGACTTCCTGAACTTTTTTACATTTTGCGAAACAACCCTTAGTAAAAAAAAACTCTCAAAAAAAAACGCCAGGATTAAAAAATCTGAAAAAATTTCCAAATATGCATGATTCAGTGTAAAAACTGTAACTATCACCCGCTGTGGAAGTATGATTTTTTCTGTGCTTTCTGAGCGATTAACGTTAAAAAAAATTCGAAAAAATTCAAGAACCGCTCACTTCGAGCGGATACTTTAAGGGCGGGGTAAAGAATTTAAATTTTTTTTTCTTCATTTTTTAAAATTTTTTTAAATGAATGCATAATATATCAAGAATATTGTGTTAAAATTTCAAGTCGATCGGAGTAAAATTGACGAAGTTATGAGTATTTGAGCATCTATTGCTCCATGCCGTTCTCTTCTCTTCTGCGTTTTTCAAACCGTTTTTCTGAGACTTGTCATATTTGAAGTCCGTGTGCACGATAACTCAAAATCTACTGGACCAATCGCTTTGAAATTTTGCACAGTACTTCTTCACATAATTCACCAGGTATTGTCGAGAGCTTTTTTTTTTTTTTTTTTAATAATTACTAATTTTTCAACAACAAATTAGGCGATTTATTTTAGGGAAAATCGGGTTTTTGGCTCCCAAGTGCCACGAAAAATCGAAAAATCGAAAGAAAAAAATCCTCCCGTCATTACCTCGAGAAACATCTCCTTTAACAAATGCATTTTGATTTTTTTGTTTCAAATGATTCTGTTGCGAGTTATGGTGCACACCGCAAACCAACTTTTTTTCGAGGCGCCTCCGGGCTTTAATTTTCACTCGCTCAATTTTGAATATTTTGCAATGCGAATTTAGGAAAATGTTGTTCAAATGTTACTTTATTATATGTAAATTTTTCAATAAACGAACACTATTCGTTACGCCAAAAAAAAATCTTAAAAACATGCCTTTTTTTCGCCGAATTAACTTTACCCGGCCGTTAATATTTTGATACCCACAATGAATTTTTTTGACCATTTTTGAATAATCGAATCACAATCATGAACCTTGAACAGTTAGCAGTCAATCCTTCGGATTTTTTTAAAAGCTAATAGCTCAGAAAGCACAGAAAAAATCATACTTCCACTGCGGGTGGTAACTTGAAAATTTTAACACATAATCACGGATTTTTGGGAATTTTTTCAGATCTTTAAATCGGTCCGTTTTTTCGGAGAGAATTTTTTTTTCGACTAAGGGTTGTTTCGAAAATAGTTTAAAAAATTCGGGGTATCTTTTAGAGTCAATGGAATCAGAAAAAAAACGAATTGGCGGGAGTCAGGGGAAACGTCCACCGGATTCACTTGGAGTACCTCATATATATTATTTCAGTTCACTATTAGAATCTTGGGGAAGTAATTTTTTTATAGTATCAGGGCATTTCCATTTTGTGAAGACCTACTATATTATGCAGGGTGAGGCACTAACTGTTGCCATCTTGAATATCTCTGTAATTATCGACGTCACAAAAAAATTTTTGAAACAAAAGTTGTACCTAACGAAAGGGGTCATCAAACGCGACTATTTTTTTACCTCAGTGGAGGCGCTGTCGCACAGTAAAGGTCACCTCCACTTTTTTAAATGGGACGGTACATTTTTTTTCAACTATCTTGTAGAGCATCGAAAACTGCATAAAAAACATTTAGGGGTCAAAGTCGTTCAAGGTCATTTAAGATCAAAAAGTAACATGAACTTTATTTTTATGTGAAATTACCTTTATTCACAATAGATGTTCAAAGTGATTGCCATTGAAATCAATGCAGTATTGCAATCTCCTCATCACGGATTGTGTAGATTTTCTTATCACTTCGGCACTTATCGAATCACAGGCTCGAAGAATTCTCTCACGCGTATCATCCGGCGTAGTTGGACGTTCTTTATAAACAAGATCTTTCAAGTATCCCCACAAGAAAAAGTCCAGAGGCGTCAAGTATGGCGAGCGAGCCGGCCACGATACAGCTCCTCCGCGTCCAATCCAACGATTTGGAAATCTCTTTTGCAATTCATTTCTAGCTATCAGCGAAAAATGGCCCGGGCACCCATCGTGTTGATACCACATTCTGTTTCTTGTTTCAAAAGGTATTTCTTCCAATAACGGACCTAACGTTTCTTGATGGAATGTGGTGTACTTCCTACCATTAAGATCCCCTTCGAGGAAATAAGGGCCTATGATTCTATCCCCAATAATCCCACACCATACATTAACCGACCACGGTCTTTGGTGTGCAATTTGTCGCAGTCAATGTGGATTTTCAGTTGATCACAAATGCATGTTATGCAAGTTAATATTTCCATGATTCGTAAACGTTGCCTCATCAGTAAATAAAATCCGATTAATAAATGAGTCATCTCTCTGAATCTGGCGTTGAGCCCATCGGCAGAATTCAGTGCGATTCATGAAATCCGTACCAGTTAATTCCTGGTGGAGACTGATGTGGTAAGGATGATATTCATGACGATGTAGAACACGTAGAATACTTCTTTGGCTTACGCCGGATTCTCTCGCAATTTGACGAGAACTCGCACAAGGGTCTCGATCAACGGCAAGAACATCAATTTCCGTTTCTTCGTTAGTAACTCGCTTTTGTCGGTTACTTTCCCGACGAGTTAACGGCGGGGTCAAGTTAATTCGGCGACAAAAAGGCATGTTTTTAAGATTTTATATTGGCATAACGAATAGTGTTCATTTATTGAAAAATTTACATATAATGAAGTAACATTTGAACAACATTCTCCTAAATTTGCATTGCAAAATATTCAAAATTGAGCGAGTGAAAATTAAACCCCGGAGCCGCCTCGAAAAAAAGTTGGTTTGCGGTGTGCACCATAACTCGCAACAGAATCATCTGAAACAAAAAAATCAAAATGCATTTGTTAAAGGAGATGTTTCTTGAGGTAATGACGGGAGGATTTTTTTTTCGATTTTTCGATTTTTCGTAGCACTTGGGAGCCAAAAACCCGATTTTCGCTAAAAAAAATCGGCTAATGTGTTGTTGAAAAATTAGTAATTATTAAAAAAAAAAAAAGCTCTCGACAATACCTGGTGAATTATGTGAAGAAGTACTGTGCAAAATTTCAAAGCGATTGGTCCAGTAGATTTTGAGTTATCGTGCACACGGACTTCAAATATGACAAGTCTCAGAAAAACGGTTTGAAAAACGCAGAAGAGTTTGGTCGCTTAGCGCTCATTTCACATAAGTTTGAGAACACTTCTCGATTGCATAAAAATCTGAGAAAATTCATGCATATTAAAGGTACTCAAAAGATTAATTTTGCATAATAATAATTCCAAAATGTTATTAACAAAATGATGAAAAAAAAAATTAGTCAACAAATTTCCCCGCAACCCAATTTTTTTCGTGATTCGTTCATTTTTCTGAATACGTATGAATTTTTTCAGATTTTTCAATTATCTTTGAATTTTTAGAAATTCAAAATAAAACTCGATAATTTTCTTATACGCACTCAAAGTCGTCGATGCCAGGTCCGTAGAGCAAACTGTAAGTGTGACTTGCTACTGCTCAGCACGGCATACAGCGGTCAACTGATGTACAGACTAATGTGTATACTAATATACACTATGCCTCGAATATACATAACTTGACCGGAACAGGCCCGTTTATCAAGAAATTTATTCGCCCGGGAAAAAAAGTTCATGCCTGAGTGGATATGTTCATATATGTTTCAGATATTGTCATATATGTTTCAGATATCGTCAAATATGATTCAGATATTGTCATATATGTATCAGATATATTTATATCTGACATTTTACAGTATCATATATGATTAGGTCTGATCATATTCCACATCACATATGCTTAAAGAAGATCATATCTGATCACATATCCCGGGGAAAATGGTCATATCTGAGCAGATATGCTCATGTAGGTGTTTATCTGCAACATAAATGAATCTGATCTGATCATGTATGGTTAAAGATGAACATACATGTATTTTTATGCGCTCAGGGGTAGCTCTATATCTGGTCAGATATGATCGCGCATAAGTAAATATGTGCAGATATGAATTTGTAGCTGAACATGTCTGCCCATATGTGGTCATGTCTAACCAGATATAGTACAATTCACGACTACATTCGAGCTCACACATGAATAGACTTGAATATGTGCGCGCATGCATGAACATATCCAACCAGGTATGGATTAATACGTAACCGAACCCAACTCGTGCATTATCAGGTCTGAAAATATTTGCCCATGTACGATTGTATCTGCCCAGATATGGAATTATACTCGAATTCATCCAATTGGATCTATATGATCATCGCTGAACATGCTTGCCCACGTGTGATCAGATCTAATCAAATATGAATCAATTGATTCATATTTCATCAATTGATTCATATTTGAACGTATTCATCCATACCTGGTTGGATATGTTCATGCATGCGCGCACATATTCAAGTCTATTCATGTGTGAGCTCGAATGTAGTGAATTGTACTATATCCGGTTAGACATGACCACATATGGGCAGACATGTTCAGTTATAAATTCATATCTGCACATATTTACTTATGCGCGATCATATCTGACCAGATATAGAGCTACCCCTGAGCGCATAAAAATACATGTATGTTCATCTTTGACCATGCATGATCAGATCAGATTCATTTATGTTGCAGATAAACACCTACATGAGCATATCTGCTCAGATATGACCATTTTCCCCGGGATATGTGATCAGATATGATCTTCTTTAAGCATATGTGATGTGGAATATGATCAGAACTAATCATATATGATACTGTAAAATGTCAGATATAAATATATCTGATACATATATGACAATATCTGAATCATATATGACGATATCTGAAACATATATGACAATATCTGAAACATATATGAACATATCCACTCAGGCATGAACTTTTTTCCCGGGTGGTCTGATATCGTCAAATCTAATCATTCATGCTCTGATATCGTCAAATCTAATCATGTATGCTCTGATATGGCCATTTTTCTTATGCATGATTAGACAAGATCTAGATATGATCAATCATATCTGGATCATATATAATCCAGATATAATTAGATGTGATTTGGTCTGATAATTTTTTCTCGGAATGATCATACATGCTCAGATATAAGCATACATGATCTGTCATGACACTATATGAACAGATATAGCCAATTCTCTTGTCTGATCATATCTGATTCTACAGATATGCTCAGATATAAGCATACATGATCTGTCATGACACTATATGAACAGATATGACCAAATCTCTTGTCTGATCATATCTGATTCTACAGATATGCTCAGATATAAGCATACATGATCTGTCATGACACTATATGAACAGATATGACCAAATCTCTTGTCTGATCATATCTGATTCTACAGATATGATTCAGATATGGTCAGATATGATCTTTTTTTCCCGGGCGGGGTCGAAAAATACAATAGCGCGCCGGGCAGCTGCCGCCCAGGTATAAAACCCGGCATGGAGCAATAGACGCTCAAATACTCATAACTTCGTCAATTTTACTCCGATCGACTTGAAATTTTAACACAATATTCTTGATATATTATGCATTCATTTAAAAAATTTAAAAAAATGAAAAAAAAAATTAAATACTTTACCCCGCCCTTAAGGATCCAGTTGTCCTCAGTTTAGTGTACAAAATTTGAAACGTACGGCCTGTAGGATGAGAACGTTCAGGAAATCTTTCAGCGTATAAGTCTCTAGCTCTCACTGCATTTTTCTGACATTCTCCGTAAATTAGACGCATATCAGTTTGCTCTTCAAAAGAATACATCATTTACATTCGCTTGATTCATTAATACTAGTCTCACCATTCTTACCATCGTTATCTTGGGTTTGTTTGGGCGACACATTGTACAATGTTCCGTGTACATTGTAGGTTTGGTGCCGTTGTTTACATACAAGACAATGGCAAGACTTCGGCGATAACTGCCGAAGTGATAAGAAATTCGTGATGAGGAGATTGCAATACTGCATTGATTCCAATGGCAATCACTTTGAACATCTACTGTGAATAAAGGTAATTTCACATAAAAATAAAGTTCATGTCACTTTTTGATCTTAAATGATCTTGAACGACTTTGACCCCTAAATGTTTTTTATGCAGTTTTCGATGCTCTCCAAGATAGTTGAATAAAATGTACCGTCCCATTTAAGGGCGGGGTAAAGTATTAAAATTTTTTTTTTTCATTTATTTTTTTAATGAATGCATAATATATCAAGAATATTGTGTTAAAATTTCAAGTCGATCGGAGTAAAATTGACGAAGTTATGAGTATTTGAGCGTCTATTGCTCCATGCCGGGTCTTATACCTGGGCGGCAGCTGCGCGGCGCGCTATTGTATTTTTCGACCCCGAATAAATTTCTTGATAAACTGTTCCGGTCGAGCAAGCGGCGCACGACAGTAAAAAAGAAAGAGTTTTGCGTAGACAAACGCAAAAAGATGCTCTCGATCATTTTGATGGAAGCCTTTTGCTCTACGGACCTGGCATCGACGACTTTGAGTGAGTATAAGAAAATTATCGAGTTTTATTTTGAATTTCTAAAAATTCAAAGATAATTGAAAAATCTGAAAAAATTCATACGTATTCAGAAAAATGAACGAATCACGAAAAAAAATTGGGTTGCGGAGAAATTTGTTGACTAATTTTTTTTTTCATCATTTTGTTAATAACATTTTGGAATTATTATTATGCAAAATTAATCTTTTGAGTACCTTTAATATGCATGAATTTTCTCAGATTTTTATGCAATCGAGAAGTGTTCTCAAACTTATGTGCAATGAGCGCTAAGCGACCAAACTCTTCTGCGTTTTTCAAACCGTTTTTCTGAGACTTGTCATATTTGAAGTCCGTGTGCACGATAACTCAAAATCTGCTGGACCAATCACTTTGAAATTTTGCACAGTACTTCTTCACATAATTCACCAGGTATTGTCGAGAGCTTTTTTATTTTTTTTTAATAATTACTAATTTTTCAACAACAAATGAGCCGATTTTTTTTAGCGAAAATCGGGTTTTTGGCTCCCAAGTGCTACGAAAAATCGAAAAATCGAAAAAAAAAATCCTCCCGTCATTACCTCGAGAAACATCTCCTTTAACAAATGCATTTTGATTTTTTTGTTTCACATGATTCTGTTGCGAGTTATGGTGCACACCGCAAACCAACTTTTTTCGAGGCGCCTCCGGGGTTTAATTTTCACTCGCTCAATTTTGAATATTTTGCAATGCAAATTTAGGAGAATGTTGTTCAAATGTTACTTTATTATATGTAAATTTTTCAATAAACGAACACTATTCGTTACGCCGAAAAAAAATCCTAAAAACATGCCTTTTTTTCGCCGAATTAACTTTACCCCGCCGTTAAAAAAGTGGAGGTGACCTTTACTGTGCGACAGCGCCTCCGCTGAGATTAAAATAAAATGATCGCATTTGATGACCCCTTTCGTACGGTGAAACTTTTGTTTCAAACATTTTTTTGTGACGTCGATAATTACAGAGATATTGAAGGTGGCAACAGTTAGTGCCTCACCCTGTATAGCATTGAAGAATAAACGTATGTTTGTAAGATTGGCGGTTGCGGTTAACACATGTGCATAATTCATGCACCTGCTAAAATGTCAATAAGCAGTACTATACTTTTGGCAGTAACTATGGATGCAAAATATTATTGTCCCCTCAGGAGAAATATAAAACATAGTTAAAATATGGTTGAGCACGCCATGCATTTCTCTAATCGTCAGTGCAACTACTCTGGGCCATGACTGTCATCCGAAAAAAAGTACCATTGTCATTCTTTTTTTTTTCAAACTTTATCCTTCCCCTTGTTCTTCGTTCCACTTGGAACGGGACACCCTGTACGTGACGCCGTCACGATCCGAGCAGAAAAGTAACATTGTTGGTGGAACGAATCAGACAGTGAGGGAAAACTGTTTTCTGCTTGGATCGTGCAAACGCTGCGGCGGATTTTAGATAACGCGAGGAAAAACTTCGCGATCCATTCTTCGTGGCACGTATGACTGCGTGCTTGGGTAATTATGGTTTTTCACTTTTGCGCACATTTCAATAGTTCGGAATTCGTTGTTCATTCTTTTACCGTCGTGCTTCCTCTCGAGCCTTGTCAGACTGAAAATTCATTTCATTCGGGAGTTTTTTTCTTTCACTCACGATTAGTCGAATTGTTTCATTGATCCATTAGTTGACTCATAAATAGTGGGAGGTAATCGTCGGGTCGAAAATCAAACTTTTTTTTTGCACGACTGTTCTCGCAATTTTTCAAATGCCGAAAATGTACCCGGTCACATGAAAGTCTTATTATTATACTAAAAGTATAGTTTTTTATTTTGAAATTTATTTTTATACTTATTTATTTTTTATCAATTGAAAACAAATTAATTATTTTTAAATTCATTTTCGAACTCATTTTTTTTTGTTTTTAAATTAATGTTCCAACTATTTTTTTCTAAGTCAACTTTCAAACAAATTTCTTTTTTCTTTTTGAATCAATTTTGAAAGTAATTTATTTGTTATTTTCAAATTAATGTTCAGATCAATTATGTTGAATTTTTAAATGAATTTTCAAACTAATTTATTTTTTATTTTTCAATTAATTTGCAAGCCAATTTTTTGTTTCAATTTTAAACAATAATAACTTTATTGCTTATAAATATTTTTCGATGAAAACGAAACTCAAACTCGGAAAGACTATATCGATTACGTGTAAAATCTCAACCACGCCGTGTCAACGCTGTCATCAGAAGAAAGAAAAAATTGAAAATAGACCTGTTTTTTGGGCCCTAAGCTGTCGAATAAAATAAGATGACGTCTGGATGGATTAATTAATTAAAATCCAAGCAATGAGATCATTAAGCACACTTTATAAAAAAATTTCATCAATTCTATTTTTCCGAGCCCAACATTCAAACGTGATTGGTGACATAAGATTTAAAATTCCGTTCAGAACCTGGACCGGTCTCTTCCGATTCCAAAATACTCCAAATCTTTATATATCTTTATATATAGAAATCAATCGATATCGCGATATTTATCGTGAGATTTAACATCCCACTCCAGAAGATTGGAAAATTGATAAATCCTGATTGCATGAAATCGTGAGCTGCGTCGATAACACAGTTCAAAGAGCGTTCTTTTAAAAAAATGAAGAAAAAAAACTAAGAAAAAATGGAAAAGCCTTGAGGGTCTAGATTGCCGAGTGGAAAGTTTTACCCGATGTTATTTTTTTTCAATCGATCAGAGCCAAAGATCCAAAGGGGTATTTCGTCCATATGTGCACTCGGCGATTGCATCGAAGGAAAGTCTCGAGGCTGCGCGAAGAAAAAGCAAAAAAAAAAGAGAAAGGGGGAAGCTTTGTTTCCACGGAGAAATATTCTTCGGGAGAGTCTCTTCGAAACTCTTATGGAGTTTAAGGTCAGACATCTCCAGTGACCTCCGTCAAACATTTTTTCAGCGCATCGAACCTTCGACTGAAATTGAATTTGCAGATATCTCTGCCGTTTTTTTTTTCATCTTCGATTCAATTTTTACTCTTTCTTTCTTCTTTCAGCCACGACGGAATAAAATTGGTAATTGATTTTTTCATTATTTTTTTACGCATTTCACTATTGCTTGAGGTGGCCTTAGGTCACTCTAGAGACCGAAAAAATAGGCTTTTTGGGATTTATTTATTATCTGACGATTTTTTATGCATATTTTTCGCTTTCCAAAAATTTGCCTAAAAAATCGTCAGATAATTGTTAATAACAAATTAATTATGCAATATAAAAAAAATCGTACGTACTTCCATAGACAATGTCTTTTTCAAGATATATTCAACATTTCAAGTGAATCGGTTGAAAATTGTCTGAGTTATGTTTCCGGCCAACTTAAAAAATTCAGTTTTGAGATAAACGCTGCACAGCCGCCATTTTGAAATTAATCGCTTAAAACAAATATTCTAAACAGTCACTGATATATGTATGATTAATACCCTTGTTTGTAATCTCAATTTATTTTGTAGTTTTTCTGAAAAAAAATGTCCAAAAAGCCTATTTTGTCGGCCTCTGACTGTCTTGCCCCTTAATATCAGGGCCAAAATAAAATAAATAAAATTTGGGATGGAAAAATATGTATTCTGGGTTTGTTTTGGGTAAAAAAATTCACTGCTACCGCCTGAAATAAGCAGGGGAAATAAAATTTCCTTCTTCACCAAAAAGGAAATTAATTCGATAGCATTTATTAATTTTATTTAATAGGATACATCACTTATTTTATATGACAATTCAATAATGCATTATCTAGCAGTATCGAGTTTTATTTCCACAACTTTTTGCAAAGCCTTTTACGAAACTTAATTTATTATCTAATAAATATGAATAAATGTCGTCATGATCAATAAAAATGATTATTTAATGCTGGATCAATTTGAATAGGTCTCATTATTAATTATCAAATACGATAACGCATTTATTAAAATTATGAAATTAAATTTATTTATTTATCATTTAATAGGATATATTCATTTTTTTGATAATAATTTAATTCTCTATCATTCAATAAATGTGAATAAATTTCGTCACAATCTATACAAATTATTAATTTATGTTGGATTAGATTGAATGGATCTCATTATTAATATCAAACACGCAGACTCAATTGCTAGATAAATAAAATAAAATAAATAAACGAATTATTCAATAGTATAGATGAATTATTTTAAAATAATTAAATAATCTATTATAGAAAAATATGAATAAAGTTCATCATAAAAAAAAATTATTAATGATTCCAGAAATAAGGTGCATAGGTCTTATTATTAATGATGAAATACGATAACTCAATTGTTAAATTAATAATTGTTCGTTAAATAAATACAAATAGATTTGAAAATAGCCATAAGGTTTTATTGATGTTTTTTTTATTTTTGTTCCGTACGATTAATTGATTATTTACTGCCTTCCTTCAATGGGACAGATCGATCATTAAGGGGGAACATACATTTAGACGAGGAAAAAATTGCTCATTTTTAAGACTCACGCTATGTTTTATTACTACTTTTTGCTCTTTTTTAGCACATAGTATTTTTTTTATTATTAGTCTTCTAAAATGGCAGCAGTATGGCATGGCCTTCTAAAAAAACTGAAAAAAACCAAAATACATTTTTCTGTCATTAACACTTATACTCAGAATATGAACCAAGGAAAAGTGAGAAATGTTGAAGATCAATTAAATGCTACGCTTTGAAACGAAAAGATTGAATTTTCCGAAAAAAAAATTAACCACCTTTTGCAATTAAAAAATACTTTTTTGTTACTATTCGAAAACATTTGGGGTCATATTTCAGACAATAAGGTTATAAAGATTGATACCAAATTTAATCAGAGTCTGTCGAATAGTTGTTTAGCTATACGTCATGCCAATTTTGAAAATGCAGTTTCGAAGACCGTGCTATAGCTTCGTCATTTTTGAAGATTATCAAAAACAAAAAAATACCATGTAACAGCCAAAAGTGGTTATAAAAATACTCTACGTCTCAAAAATGGTGAAAAATTCTTTTGTGTGAAAAAAAATAATCAAAAACAGCAATTTTTCTCCTCGCCTGGAGGTAACTCCCCTTTAATTTAACAGCGCAAAAATGAATAAATAAATAATTGATCGAATAATGAATACAATTGCAAATCCATTCAAGTACAAATCGCAGGTGAGAAAAATCGTTGGAGCTCGGATCGTGAATTTCGTTCGCGAGTCTTCGCAGGCGTACGTCGAGATTCGAGTTGACCTTGACCGAGAGCGGCCTACATAGTAAGCCCGTTCCACTTCGGCTACGCCGCGTCGTGTTTCCGGGTTACACGAAAATTCCTTGTGTCATCAGCACCTTTTTTCCACCTTCCGACTTATAGCGGCATTGAAAAAAAAACACCGAGAGAGTGGAGAAAAATAAAATTATCCTTTCGTGTTTCGACGAATAATTGGAGCCGCAAAAAAAACACGAAATACTGCCGAAAAAAGCGGGTTCTTTTTTTCTCTCTTGATACTGTTATTATTACAGTCTTTCTCACAGGATGTTCCGACTAATTAGTGTAATTATTGAAATTAGGAAGATCATTTTTATCCGGCGATTCGGAAAAACAAGGCATATTGTGATTATAATAAAAAAAACGCACGGACAACCATGGCCGAGCTACATATATACGTTTTAATTAATTTATCGAATGGAACAGTTGTATATTTAATTATTTATCATGTTTTTTTTACGTTTTCCATTTTTTTATCCTACGATAATAATTAAGGCCTTAGGCCACTCTAGGATTTTCCAAAAATCTTTTCATTGTTGATAAATAAATTGTTGAATTTTTTTGTTAAAAAAGTATTATATTTTAAAGTACCTTAAAATATAATACCTTAAATTTAGTTAAATAGGTATCTAAAAGTAACTAAACTTGATTAAAATTTTAACTCGCTTGAATAGTATCTAAAAATTAGTATCTAAAAGTTAAACATTATTTTTGAAAAAGTTAAAAAAATATAAAAAGGACCCTAAAAGTTAAAATTTGAAGTAGGGTATTATTCAGGTATAAAAGCGTACCTCAAAGTTAAGAAGGTACCTAAAGTGAAAAAAGTATATTAAAGTTAAAAAGGTACCTATATTTTAGTATTTTAGTACCATTAAAATTATATACCGAAAGATTATGGGTGTGAAAAATGTCCAAGTACTCGACTTTCGAAGATTGTTGAAGATTAAGGCTAGAAATCCCTTAAGAATTTTCAAAAAATCGATTTTTTTAACATATTTCGAAAGTATGATGCCCAAAGAATATTCTGACCAAAGGAAAATTCGAAATATTGAATATTTGGGGAGTTATCGCATATAGTCTAGAGCGCGGGGACAGCATGCGGTCAGGTAGCTAGTCACATGTTGAAACTTTAAGGGCGGGGTAAAGTATTAACATTTTTTTTTCATTTTTAAATTTTTTTTTAAATGAATGCATAATATATCAAGAATATTGTGTTAAAATTTCAAGTCGATCGGAGTAAAATTGACGAAGTTATTAGTATTTGAGCGTCTATGACTCCATGCCGTTCTCTTCTTTTCTGCGTTTTTCAAACCGTTTTTCTGGGACTTGTCATATTTGAAGTCCGTGTGCACGATAACTCAAGATCTACTGGACCAATCGCTTTGAAATTTTGCACAGTACTTCTTCACATAATTCACCAGGTATTGTCAAGAGCTTTTTTGTTTTTTTAAATAATTACTAATTTTTCAACAACAAATTAGCCGATTTTTTAGCGAAAATCGGGTTTTTGGCTCCAAAGTGCTACGAAAAATCGAAAAATCGAAAAAAAAAAATCCTCCCGTCATTACCTCGAGAAACATCTCCTTTAACAAATGCATTTTGATTTTTTTGTTTCAAATGATTCTGTTGCGAGTTATGGTGCACACCGCAAACCAACTTTTTTTCGAGGCGCCTCCGGAATTTAATTTTCACTCGCTCAATTTTGAATATTTTGCAATGCAATTTTAGGAGAATGTTGTTCAAATGTTACTTTATTATACGTAAATTTTTCAATAAACGAACACTATTCGTTACGCCAAAAAAAATCTTAAAAACATGCCTTTTTTCGCCGAATTAACTTTACCCCGCCGTTAAACGCGATTATCTCGAAACTACTTTTGCAAAAACTGCTCGTGTTGTAGCTCAAAAAGTTATCGACCGATTTGAATGAAATTTTGGGAGGTTACTCTCAGTAATATTATCGAAAGGATATACCTAAAGTTTGAAAGGTAGCGTGTAAATAAATATTTTTTTTTGGGGTCAAATATTTCGAAAAAATGGTCGAAAATTCAAACTTTGTAGTAAAAAGGCTCCCAAATTTTCAATTTGGCACTTTTTCATTATTTTTTAGGTATATCCTTCCCTTTAATCTGTCAGTAAACGAATAACACTTATTAAATCTTTTTCAGATTAGCAGAAAAAGAGTGACAACGGCAGCACTTTTCGGTGTCGCGAAAAAAAGGCGTCCGAAGATCCTTGATAACGCTGCCATAACTAAAAAACGCTGTCGAGTTAAAAAAAAATTTTTTTAACTCGACAGTTATAATAAACTCATGTCCAAATTTGAAAATGATCAGATTATTTTATCCCCTCTAAAAAAAATTCCGAAACATACCTATTTTTCACGCTCCCAAAGGGATTTCTCGCCTTAAAGGTATTAAAACATTATTCATGCCGTGACTTTCTACTAACTTTAAGGGGCTATACCAGTGTGACACTTTCAAAAAATCGATTTTTTTGCCTTTTTCGACAGTTTATACTTTCAAAAATATCCTGTAAAAATTTCAAGGCCGTATCTCTATCATTTCAACTTGCAAAAATCGATAGTAAAATCTTTGAACGCGTTTTTCTCGAAATTTGCTGACATTGTAACTCAAAAAGCCATTATCCGATTGACTTGAAATGTAAACTGAGTACTCTTGAATATATTTACTCTGCAATGACGTAGGATATTTTTGATTGGATGAAAATTGACGATTTGGCATTGAAAAAAACGACCATTTTATAGGCAAGAAAACAGACTTTTTTCCATAACTACGCCATTTTGTTAGATTTTGATATTTTTCGAAAATCCTACGTCATTGTACAGGAAATATCTTCCAGTTTGACGACATTTTTTCTTTTTTCGGTTTCAGCTACTCAATCGGCCGGAATCATGTCAGCAGTGGAGGAACATTTTTTTTGGCGCCTCCGAAGGCAGCACATAAGTCGCTTGGATCTCAATATTTTTCTAAGAAAAATTATATAATACAGGTCAAATATAGCCAAATATATTCTTAATTTTCCGAAACATTGATTTGACTACTATTCTTCCAAAAAATTCCCGAAAATCATCCAAATTTTCAGCGTTGACACTGGTACAGCCCTTAAACGCGTTTAAGGGGGGAAATCACAGTAGCACAAAAAAAAATAGGCATATTTTCGGGAATTAATTTTGGCTGAATAAAAGTATCAATCGAAAATCTGTGAAGTAGGTTTTATTGCACTACTAAAAAAGTACAAAATGTAATTTTTTCAATAAAAAATATTTAAAAATGGCGGCTGCGCAGCATATGCCCCAAGGTGCCTTTTTTGAGCTCGCCGAAGACATAACACGAGCAAATTTTTACCGATCGACTTGAAATTTTGACAGTAGCTTCGAAACATCTTTCTCCACGGAGCTACGTAGGATTTTTTATTTTATATGGCTTACTTTTTTTATCGACGATTTTATGGCGTTTTTTTTTGTTAAAAATTTAACTTTATTTTCAAACATGCACCATTTTGCGAAAAATCAATATATCGAAAAAATCCTACGTAGCTCCGTGGAGAAAGATGTTTCGAAGCTACTGTCAAAATTTCAAGTCGATCGGTGAAAATTTGCTCGAGTTATGTCTTCGGCGAGCTCAAAAAAGGCGCCTTGGGGCATATGCTGCGCAGCCGCCATTTTTAAATATTTTTTATTGAAAAAATTACATTTTGTACTTTTTTAGTATTGCTATAAAACCTATTTGACAGATTTTCGATTGATACTTTTATTCAGTCAAAATTAATGCCCGAAAATATGCCTATTTTTTTGTGTGCTACTGTGATTTCCCCCCTTAACTGAAAACTACATTTTTCAAGTCAGTCGGACTCATAACTCAAACAAATTTCAACAAATTCAGTTTAAATTTCAACTGTATATATAGAATTACATTTTCTCAGGCACTACGTAGAATTTTTTTATCATATTGCATAGTTCCTTTTTTATAAACAATTTTCTGAAGATTTTCTCATGGCATTTTATACTTTTTGATTTAGAAATTCGCTATTTTGACTAAAAACAATGTATCAAAAAAATTCCACGTACTTACACAGCTATTCTTATATATAATGGAAAAAACTTTAGTGTCTCATCATAACTCAAAAATTATAGGAGCTGTTGGTCCGGCCGTTGACCTTCAAGAAATAAAGGCGTGATCGGAAAAACGCTGCACGGTCGCCATTTTGACATGTATCGCTGTGAAAAAATAATGTTGTATAGTCAATTGCGTGTATAATAAAACCCCTATTTTGCAATTTCAATTTATTTTATGGTTCCACTAAATAAAATCAGTACATGCTCTTTTTGGCCGCTAGAGTGGCCTTAAAAGCCTTAAAAGTGAAACTACGCTTTTTCTCGAAACTATGTTTTATGGAACGGTGTCAGTCGTATAGCAAAATATATTTTCGATTCACTTCGAATTCTGTCACATCAAAGTTTATAACATTTTCTATCGAATGACCGCACGATTTTTCTATACGCTTATCTATTTGTTAACAGCAAATTATTAAAGTTGTGTTTTTTTGTCGAAAATCGAACTTTATTTTTTTACAACTTGCCATTTTCGTAATTTTCCAAATGTCAAAAAAGTATCCGGTCATACGAAAGTTTTATTATTCTAATAAATGTACATTTTTAAAAATTTTTATTTCAGATGACTCTAGTCGCCAGAACTGCCTACGCTAATTGGCCATGCAGCAACGGCGACACTTTGTTTCAATAATAATAACGTCATTGTTTATCAATATTTTTCACTTAAAAAAACCTCGAACTTGACAAGACTATGTATAAATTGCGTGTAATATTCCGACTTCGCATTCCCGATGTTGCCATCAGAAAAAAAATATTTACAATCGACTTGTTTTTTGGACCTCCAGCTTATGTCAAAATTCAAGATTGAATTTGAAAAAAATATATATTGCTGTCTAGACTATACTGAGTCCGGACGAATTTTTTCAATTTTTTTCACTACAAAACACCAGAGATAAAAAATGGTTTAAGGGGTCAGTCCACTTTGAAAATTTCAAAAAATCGAAAAAAACCAAGACTTGAAGAAAGCGACGATGATGAGCAATCAGAAAGGATTTTGTACGGTGCAGGAATTGCCGATTGAGTTTAGGTAAGAGGTTTTCATAGTATAAACTTCAAACGCGTTTTTCTCGAAACAACGTTTTCAAAATCTAGCTCCATCGTATCTCTAAAACTTATAAACCGGTTCTCTTGAAATTTGAACCACCTATTGTAAACATGATTCGCAACAAGATGACCCTCGATGGTTTTAAAATTGTGATTTTTACTCTTTATATCCGAGGGTCATTTCGAAGCTGGTATCATACTGAATCTAATGGATTTTGATTTTTTTTTGTTTCAGACAAGCCGTTGCCGAGTTGTGATGGAGCCCACCTATTTTTGAGACGTTACGTTAAACGATAGTTTTCGTACTTAAAAATCAATTAAAATGAGGTAAACCATTTTTTAAATGTATTTCAAGACTTTATTCATTAAGGGCGGGGTAAAGTATTTAAATTTTTTTTTCATTTTTTTTTAAATTTTTTAAATGAATGCATAATATATCAAGAATATTGGGTTAAAATTTCAAGTCGATCGGAGTAAAATTGACGAAGTTATGAGTATTTGAGCGTCTATTGCTCCATGCTGTTCTCTTCTCTTCTGCGTTTTTCAAACCGTTTTTCTGAGGCTTGTCATATTTGAAGTCCGTGTGCACGATAACTCAAAATCTACTGGACCAATCGCTTTGAAATTTTGCACAGTACTTCTTCACATAATTCACCAGGTATTGTCGAGAGCTTTTTTGTTTTTTTTAATAATTACTAATTTTTCAACAACAAATTAGCCGATTTTTTTACCGAAAATCGGGTTTTTGGCTCCCAAGTGCTACGAAAAATCGAAAAATCGAAAAAAAAAATCCTCCCGTCATTACCTCGAGAAACATCTCCTTTAACAAATGCATTTTGATTTTTTTGTTTTAAATGATTCTGTTGCGAGTTATGGTGCACACCGCAAACCAACTTTTTTTCGAGGCGCCTCCGGGGTTTAATTTTCACTCGCTCAATTTTGAATATTTTGCAATGCAAATTTAGGAGAACGTTGTTCAAATGTTACTTTATTATATGTAAATTTTTCAATAAACGAACACTATTCGTTACGCCAAAAAAAATCTTAAAAACATGCCTTTTTTTCGCCGAATTAACTTTACCCCGCCGTTAAGCCCAGCAACTTTAATATTCATATATTTTATAAAATCCTTAAAAAAATCCTGAAAATAGCCTTTTTTCGTGGCTCCAAAGTGGCATGGCCCCTTAATGTATGTAACTTTATGTGCAGCTAGATGGACAAGACGTTTACGCTACAGGTGAAGTCATTTTTTTGCTACTTAGCACGAAGATAAATCATTTCTAATAACGGATTAACGCAAACTAAAGCTTTGTAAACTTTTATAAAAGGAAACTCTCATTTTGCCTATCGTAAACCATATACAGGATGTTAGGACGGTCGATGCAAAGCCTTAAGGGGGTGATAGGTCACCTCGTTAGGAACATATCTAATCTAGGTTACCTTAGTCCAAAGTCTAAGGATTTCGAGTTATCATGGTAAGTATGATTTTTGGAAAATTTCCCAAAATTAGGCAAAATTTCGCAAAAAAGGTCCCAAAATTACTAGGTGAAATATTAAAATGCATAATTGCCTTTAATAATATATTTTGAGAAAAATTAGCATCTATATAATAAAACTATACCCATATGCATTTTTTTTTGAGGTTCATAGAAAAAAGTCATGAACCGTCATTTAACGCAACCTGACCGATCCAACCTCCTTAAGGTGGTCATCCCATGTGACGAGTTCAGAAAATAAAAAAAATCTTTTTTGCACAAATTGCAAAAAATGTGTGCGTATTATATGGACCCGGCAGAGCAGACAAATGGTGAATCAACATTTTCTTTGTGTAAATCATACTTGAAATTTAAACGCGTTTTTTTCAAAACTGTATTTTTCAAATTGGCTTCCATGATATCTCAAAAACTATGGAACGGATTTCGCTGAAATTTTTATGGTATAGTCAGCACATGCATAGTTCCCACCCGAACTAGAATATTTCTAATATCTGCCACTGTTTTTTTTAAGGTGGGGCCCTGAATTAGAAGGTCCGATAAATCGTTTTTTTTATTGCTTAAATCGATAGATAAAGTATCCAAGAATAGATTCACAAAGTTACAGAGGACAATTCTAAATATTTTTGAAGATACAAGGCCAAAAGTAGAAGCGTCTGATATTTGATATTGATATTTCCTCCTATCGAAAACATTGAAGCGCGTTGTCTCCAGTTTTCATTTTCACGATATTTCTAAATTGGCGGGCGTGATAGCAAAAAAATTAAACCACCTATTGAATCAAACCAAAGTTTATTTTCTTTAGTATGAAAATCTCTTACGTGAATTAAAAAAGTCGTTGAAAAAGTCGTTTTGAATCATTTTCATAGCACGTTAAAGTGTTTTTTTTTTAATCTGAGAAAAATTATAATTTCACGATTTTTTCAGTTTTTTCTTAAGGCGTTAGGCCACAGTAACAGGTATAAAATCATGTGCGAATGTAACAATTTTTTTTCGCATGAAAAAGTGATTCACTCATAAAATTAATTACACATCTATTTAGTATGAATATCAAGCTGTTAGAAAATATATAAATGTGCTGCTGCGGAGTGCCACTGATATGTGAGATGGTTACAATACTATAAAATATTGAAAAATGTGATTGATTTAAATAACATATTATTTTATTTGAAAAAGCTCTTCTGTTCTCTGAATATCTACATTATCCTTCAAATAAAATGATATGCTATTGAAATCATTCTATATATAATGCGTAGATGTATGAATTAAATAATTAAGCGGTTGCTATACATTTTTTTATTTCCTACAAAAATATCATCAATAGAATTAATTATTTCTTTACTGCATCGAAACGAATATGCCATGGGACGTAGGTTTTTCAATTTGTTTTAAATCTTGAAAAAAAAGCATTAGAATGATCATCCACGATAATAGTGGAGAGAATATCAGATATCAAATGGAATATCCATGGAGAGAATATCAGATATTCAACTGATAAGAACAGATACTACACTTTGATCTTAGCCACAGGCCAAGAAGCGATAGTCTTTAGAGTTTATCCGGCGTTTAAGTAGATTTTCGGTTCGCCCTACGCTTACGAGAAACGAGCGCACCTGCGGCTTCTAGCGGTTACTCCGAGAACTACGCCCAGGAAAAACGTTCATATCTGAATTTATCTGAATCATATCTGTAGAATCAGATATGTTCAGACAAGAAAATTGGCAATATATGTTCATGTAGTGTCATGACAGATCATGTGTGCTTATATCTGAGCATGTATGATCATATCAGAGCCATTTTGATAATTTTGAAAGCAGACCTGTCCATATCGCAGCAGGTCTGACCAGATCCAATCCCCAGGCAAGATCTGATCTTGTTGGACCAGATTTGATTTTATTGGGCCAGATCTGATCATGTCAGGTAGATCTGATTTTATTGGGCCAGATCTGATCATGTCAGGCACATCTAATCCTATTGGACCAGATCTTTCTGTCCGTATAAGAATAAAATACCGTGGATCCCAGTAGACCTGGACATCTATGAACAATAGACCTGCCCATATGATAAAATCGTAGTATATCTGAACCATCAGACCAGGTATGACTCCGACTATATCAGAGCAAATCTTACCCTGTTGAGACATATCAAATCTTGTTAGTGCAGTCATGAAGATATTAAAATGTTTACATATATAGAGCGGGGTTATTAACACGTCATCACTTGACGTGTTAATAATTAATAATATTATAGTAACTCACATGATCACGTATAATACAGTCAGGTGAGGTGCCATATCTGATTGTCTCATATCCTCATATATCGTTTCATTTATTCAGATGTTTTCATGTGTGAACAACTGAACTGCATATACGACAAGGTATGAGTGTATAAGACTTCGTATATTTGCCAGGTTTGGTATCGTATCTGATGGGATAAAATTTTATATGAACGTCCCTGCTCATATATCACATCATATATGTTCAGATATGGTTTCACGCTGCCAACTCGCCTTGGTACCTGACCAGATAAAAACATATATGAGATCTGCATAGCGGAGTCTGGTACCGTATTTGATCGGATATGATCTTATATGAACAGATACGTTCACATATCACATCATGTATGTTCGGATACGAATTTACGGTACCAGCTCGCCTTGGTACTTAGCCAGATATAAACAGATATGAGTTCATATATGGTCAAGCCAGATACTGTATTTGATCAGATATGATCTTCTATATGCATATGTGATGTGGAATATGATCAGACCTAATCATATATGATATTGTAAAATGTCAGATATAAATATATCTGATACATATATGACAATATCTGAAACATATATGAACATATCCACTCAGGCATGAACTTTTTTTCCCGGGCGGGTTTCCTCACACCTATAATTTCGGTAGCGCTCGGCCATGATTTGGTTGAATGTTTCAACCAAATGCGCAAGAAATAAATTTTATTTTCGCATAATTTTTTAACCAATTCAGACATTTGCTTAGTATTATTCAATTAAAATAAAATATTAATATTTAAACGAATAATGCACTTGGAAATCAATATCGGATATGGTGAAAAAATAACATATTTACTCAGTAGAGATTTTATCTGAATCAAACGAGCGAAATTCAATTTTTCTTGTGTACTTGAATCAACAATATTCATGTTATGAATTGAAACGCTGTTTTGATCGTTGCAGAAAATGCATTCAAAACTATATAATTTGTTTGCGATAATTTTCTAGATAGACTCAACAATATATTGTTCTCGGTTAACAATATATCTTTTTAATGAAAAAAAAACCTTTTAATTTTATCATGTTATTAAAGTCAATAGCGTTTTGTTTGGACTAATAAATCCGATTATTTACACCTAGAATTTTACAATTGAATCAACGAAATTTCCATTCAATAACACCAATGATATTGGATGAATGATTTTTTTTCTCAGTTTTGAAGAATTTGCTGCATGTAAATCGAAGAAATAAACATTTATAGGTATATTATGTATGTGTAAACAATTTTAAATAATTTTCCAAAAATAGGCAACATCCCATCGTCGATTTTGGATGGAGATGTATTTTCGAATGATTTTTTTCCCACCCTACACTTGCCGAGGAGAGTTTCGGGAATGATCGGCCTCGGTTTCGGAATCGTTTATGCTGCCCGCGAGAGTACGCTCTCTCGGATTCGTCGTCATACACGAGGAAGAGGGTACGGAGCACTCGGACGCTTTTCCCACATATAGAGTAGCGCGCGAGACGCGAAACGTGCCAGTATCTTGCGAGCCACTCGACAAACACGTACACCGAAGTGAACGAAATTTCTGACGGAGCCTCTCAATCGTAGACTCGAGTGTGCACTTTCCAAATTGGACCGCTGCCGAAATTTTCGCGCGTCCGCGAACGCCAACTTGATCGGCAAACTCATCGCCAAAGCCTCAGACGACGCAACTCGAGGGACAACTGAAGCAAAAAAAAAAACAATCAAAGTTTTTTTAATCACCGGACAGCATTGGTGCGTCGAAAAAAAGTTTTTTTTGCGGTCGTCGCGATCGATTGATTGGAGGATAGTGATTTTTTTTCATAGACACGTCCGTGGAAAATTGAAATTCGAAGTTTCTGTAAGCTTCGATGCATCGGTTTGGAGAATGAAATTTAATTAAGTAATTTAGCACGGTTGTTTATTTAAAAAATCGCGAATTTTGACTCGGTTGATTTTTTTGCAAAAACGTTGCTTCCGGTCATTGTTGTTAGGAGTACAGGTCCGATTATTTTTACAGAAACTGTGCTGAAGTGCTTAGATTTTGATATTTTTTTTTCTCGAACACGACGTAGCGGAAGTTACGCCAATTTCCATGCTTTTGTTCAACGAGAATTTGCTTGTATTCAGATAGCAAAGATGTCTATATTTTTATTCGAAAAAAAATGTTACGTTGTTAATTCACGATAGAAGTATTCGTATTTTTGTTGGATGGCAATTTTTATATTTTTATTTTAAGGATATTTGTATACAGTGGGTAAAACAGTATTTGTACATCTCACACCAAACTGTTGTTAATTTGGCTTAAGGGCGGGGTAAAGTATTAAATTTTTTTTTCATTTAAAAATTTTTTTTTTAATGAATGCATAATACATCAGGAATATTGTGTTAAAATTTCAAGTCGATCGGAGTAAAATTGACGAAGTTATGAGTATTTGAGCGTCTATTGCTCCATGCCGTTCTCTTCTCTTCTGCGTTTTTCAAACCGTTCTTCTGAGACTTGTCATATTTGAAGTCCGTGTACACGATAACTCAAAATCTACTGGACCAATGGCTTTGAAATTTTGCACAGTACTTCTTCACATAATTCACCAGGTCTTGTCGAGAGCTTTTTTTTTTTTTTTTAATAATTACTAATTTTTCAACAACAAATTAGCCGATTTTTTTTAGCAAAAATCGGGTTTTTGGCTCCCAAGTGCTACGAAAAATCGAAAAATCGAAAAAAAATCCTCCCGTCATTACCTCGAGAAACATCTCCTTTAACAAATGGATTTTCATTTTTTTGTTTCAAATGATTCTGTTGCGAGTTACGGTGCACCCCGAAAACCAACTTTTTTTCGAGGCGGTTTAATTTTCACTCGCTCAATTTTGAATATTTTGCAATGCAAATTTAGGAGAATGTTGTCCAAATGTTACTTTATTATATGTAAATTTTTCAATAAACGAACACTATTCGTTACGCCAAAAAAAAATCTTAAAAACATGCCTTTTTTGCCGAATTAACTTTACCCCGCCGTTAATTTTTTGGTCGTGTTTTCCCAAGATTTTTTTAAGCAGACACCACGTATATTTACGATAAGCTATCGATCACAGAAACTTCATAAAACATTTTTTTTTTTTTTCGAAGGGTCGTTTGAAAAAGACGACGTGTACAAATACTTTTCTTTTACCCACTGTACATGTCATTCTTAGGAATTGTCATGTTTTGTTTGGAGAAAATTTACATACACGTCATTATTGGAAATTTTCATGTTTTATTTTTCCGACATTTCTATTCATGTTATAAATGGAAATTTTCTATCCGTGTAATTAATATAAATTTTTCTGTTTATTTGAACGAAATTTCTATCGAAGTCATCAATGAAATTTTTCATTATTTTTATTTGAAGGAAATTTCCATACATGTGTAACGTCGCGAGCAAAGCGCATAAAAATATTGCGTTTTCTCTCTCCTACTTTGTTGAAATCCGGCGAGAACGCTGGCCTGAGTGATTTCCCATGGAAATCGTGAAGAACCATTAAACGAATATAGCATTCACATTTTTCGACACATTCCTGTATCTTCTTAAGCTTAGATATACCACAGCTACAATGTAACCTATTGATAATAAGCGAGCGTCGGGCGTACTTTCGTACGACCCTCCTTACGCACTCGAATTCAACGAGAACATAGTTTTAGGCACGCTTTCTCGGAAAAGTCGTAAAACAAAAAATATCATACTGCAAGCCAGATGACCCAGAGTTCACCCGCCGGCGAAGGCATAGCGGAGCTCCGATTTTCTAATCCGTGTGGGAACCAAGGGTAGGCCAAGATCGCCGGAAAAGTCCACTCGACTCGGTCATAAAACCGGGCCGCGACGAAAATAAAATGCACAAGGAAGGGCCACGAGGCGCATCGCAGCTGCACTATCGCGGGGGCGACTCGGCGCCGGGCCCTAGACTCTAGATAAACAAACACGATCCCATGCGCTTTTTCCACGAAAACTCGCTCGGAATAGTTTCATTCCGATTGGTCTATTTGTAATTAATTTCGTGCGCCCAGACTCCGAGATACAAAGAACTGTCTCCCACGTCGACCACTCCGATTGGTTAAGAGAGAATCAAAAACGAAAACCCCCTTTTCTCCTACTCCACCCAAGAAGGGAAATCTGGAGCAGGAAGGTCCAGAGGATTAAAGAAAAATCAGTTCAGCATCATCTCCCGAACCAGAAAGATCTCTTCTATCGACTCCAACCTTGTATCGCGATTCGTACCTCTGTTCCGCGTTTAATAATTCAACTCTGTTCTTCGAGCATCTATTTACATATCTATTTATTCCGAAAAGTATCGTGAACCTTCTCTGCACTCTTCACACTCGTAATGTGACCATCTGACCCATCTGCGACACCATTGTAAACACAGCGTGTGTGCGGCCCCGCGACAGACATTGTACTAGCGAGCGTAAAAGGCCCGAGAGCGAAGGTCCTTTCACCGAAGTCCGAAGGACCGCCATTCAGAAACGTAAGCTAACTCCATCATTTTTTGTATCATTTTCTTAATCCGCCGAACTGTATTCTTCCCATGTTTCCGACCGGCCAAGTGGACGGTACTCGGCAATAAACGAAAATTTGTAAACAGTAATTACATCTGTCGCAATCGCTCACATAAGTCTTGACCATCTAGGCACTCGAGACCTAGAACACCCGTTTCACACATTCTCCTTTTACCCTCATCCCGTGCTATTGCGCTTGGCGTAGGCAAGAAAGAGGGAAACGAAAGTTTATGCTCTCATCCCTTCCGGATGTGACATATTAATTTTTGGGGGCTCGTCCGGGATTATAAAAAGGAAATGTGTTAATTAACCCAATGTCTGACGACGAATCAACTAAATCTAAATATTACTGAAGATCCAGCTGAACAATCAGGATATTTACTGAGAAATTCCAACGTAGAATTATTGCCGGTCTCGAATCTATTCCAAAAAGATCAATAAAAACATTAAACTTACCTCGTAAAACCGAAATAAAAAACACAGTAACAATGACGATGATAGGAACAAATCAGTTAATCTCCCTTAAAGATGCAATAAGCTGCGTTCCGGAATTCGACAAAAAAAATATCGCTTTATCAGAATTCATACCGGTATACAAAGACGCAATAGAATATGCGATAAAAATCGAACACGAAGTTAAAGCGCGCAAAGAATTGCAGTCCACTCCCACCAACCACGAAAGGTTCATCCCGCCCAAATCAGTAAAATTTTGTAATGTATGCAAAAGGAACAATCACACTACAGAAAATTGTCGATTCGCGACCCTCACCTGCCAAAATTATAAAAACCAAGAACACAATGCCAACGAGTACCAAAGGGTCTTAAATGAACAAAACTCAGTTGTTTGCCAAATATGCAAAAACAATGGTCATTCAGCAGATAGATGTTTTCAGTTAAAGAACAAAAGGCCTAAATCCAAGCGACCCGTTTGTCGGTATTGCAAAAATCCAGGACACACGGCCGATAAATGCAACTCGCAAGGCAGGTTCACAAACTTCGCAACAGACTGGCGACGACAGTTGGCCGGTCCTCAATGCCAAATTTGCAAAAAAATCGGGCATACCGCTGATAAATGTTTCCAATTAAAAACCGAGCCGACTAACCCCAACTCGAACGTTTGTCGGTACTGCAAAAGGGTGGGGCACGTTATCGAAAATTGTCGTACCCGCGAATTTAATAACTCACGAAATCAGCCGGGAAACGGCTTGAGCACCCCTCGGGCGGACGCGCCGAGAGGTTCTCCGATCCCAAAGCGTCCGGTGACCGCGGTCGTAACGATCCCACCGAACGAACCCATCCTACCTACACAATAAATGCAGAAAATTTCGACAAACTACCCTCGGTGTGTATCGGACCGCATCCGGCGAAAGGAAAAATATCAATGTTGCTGGACAGTGGCGCTATTCCAAACCTAATTAAAAAAGAATATACAGAAAATTTCCCAGGTATCAACGAGGAGGATATCATAAAATTAAAAGGAATAGCCGAACCACCGATCCTCACGTTGGGTAGTGTAACGATACGAATACTGAATTTCGAAACTTTATTCCACATCATACCTGACGAAGTGCAACTTCCCTACCCCGGTTTATTGGGGTCCCGATTCTTTTTCGCTACAAAATCAAAATTAAATTTCAAGACGGAATGTCTCGAGTTTGAAGACAAGGCATGGCCGTTCGAACGAACAAACGAACCCGACGAGGTGATCGAAATCCCCGCGCGTTCGGAAACGACCTTCCATGTGAAAGTCGAAAACCGCACGTTAAAGGAAGGGTATATCCCGCCTTTAAAAATCCGCCAGGGTGTTTACGCCGGCGACTGCCTGGTAACAAACACCCACGGAAAGGCCCATTTGAAAGTTTTCAATACTACAAATGATGCCGTAAGACTGCGCGTGCCAGTCATAAAACTACAGGAATTTGACATTGTCGAAGACCTGACGAAAATCGAATCAAATCCAGATTGCATGACAATCTCCAGTTCCAATCCTATTTCTCGCGATGCTATTCCAATTTCTCGCGATTCTAATCCTAATTCGGACGTAGATTGCATGACAACTACGCCGGTCCAGAGCCCAGTAGTGGCCAATCCAAAAACATCGACAAAAAATGTCGAAATAGAACTTTGTCAACGCTCCAGCGAGAGCGAAGACGAAGAAAAACCAAATAAAAACCAAAAATCAAAAACAAACCAAAACAAAAACAAAACAAAATCCGGTTGCACGACAACCTCCAGTTCTAGTTCCATCCCTCGTGATCCTTCTATTCCAGGCGTAGATTGCAAGACAATCACGTCAATCCAGAGCCCAATAGAGGCCAATCCAAAAATTTCGGCGAAAAACGTCGAAACAAAACCTTGTCTTCGCTCTAATGAAAGCGATGACCAAGGAAAATCAAATAAAAATTTCTGTAGCGAGGAAAGAACAAGAACAAAATCCAATAAAAAATCAAAAAACGATCAAAATAAAAAACCAAAATCAAACAAAAACGAAAACGCGAAAAGCAAAAAATCAACACCAATAAAAAAACTAAACAATGAGAAAAACGAAAAATTGACAACGAATCAAAATAAACATCAAAACCAAAATAAGACCCTAAATGTAAAAACAATTTTAGAAACAAACGTAAATTGCGTTTCCACCTCTGAGTCAACATCGCGTATAATCGAAAAAAATCCAGAGCGTTCAGAAATAATCAAGAATCTCTTACGTCTAGATCACTTGGGAGACGAAGAATTAAAACATGTCGAAGAAATTATCGAAACGTATTCAGATCGGTTCCATATAAAAAACGAAGTACTGGGAGCTACCCACGTACTTAAACATAAAATTCCTACAGTCGACGACCTCCCAATCAACACCAAACAGTATAGGTTCCCACAAGCCCTTAAAGGCGAAGTCCAGCGTCAGGTAGATGAGCTGCTAGAATCAAATATCATAAACCACTCGGAATCCCCAAATAACAGTCCTGTTTGGATAGTACCGAAAAAACCGGACTCCAACGGCAATAAACGTTGGCGGATGGTAATAGACTTCCGAGCCCTTAACGAGAAAACAATTGGCGATTCTTACCCTTTACCGAACATCACTGACATTCTGGACCAATTAGGACACGCAACCTATTTCTCCGTATTCGATTTAGCATCCGGTTTTCATCAAATCGAGATGAACCTCGAGGATAAACCAAAGACAGCCTTCTCCACGCCATACGGGCACTATGAATTCACCCGAATGCCTTTCGGGCTGAAAAATGCTCCGGCGACCTTCCAACGCTTAATGGATGTTGTGCTCAGCGGACTCCAAGGAGTATCCCTCTTTGTTTATCTTGACGATATCGTAGTTTACGCGAAAGACTTAGAAGAACACGGTGACAAAATTCACAAATTAATGGAACGATTGCGTAAGGCTAACCTCAAACTACAACCGGATAAATGCGAATTTCTCAGGCCAGAAGTAAATTACCTCGGTCACATAATTGGAAAAGATGGATTAAAACCAGACCCAAACAAATTGTCGGCAGTAAAAGAATTTCCTATTCCAAAAAACGTTAAAAATATCCGCCAATTCTTGGGTTTAACAGGATATTATCGCAGGTTCATAAAGGACTTTTCAAAAATTGCAAAACCTCTAACTCATCTCTTAGAGGACAAAACCGACTTTGAATGGACGAACGAAACGCAAACAGCATTCGAAATTCTTAAAAATAAATTATGCGAAGGCCCTATCCTCCAGTACCCCGATTTCGATAAACCATTTATTATTACGACAGACGCTTCCGGATACGCTCTGGGCGCAGTCCTGTCACAGGGAGAAATAGGAAAAGACAAACCCATAGCGTACACATCGTGCGTATTACGTGGCGCAGCCCTTCGGTACGATACATACGAGAAGGAAGCCATGGCAATCGTTCACGGCGTGAAGGCCTTCCGTCCTTATATCTATGGTAGAAGGTTCACGCTCGTTACCGATCATAAGCCCTTGGTTTGGTTCAGAACTGCTAAAGACGCTAACGCGCGTGTACTCAAATGGCGACTCAAACTTTCCGAATATGACTACGAAGTCGTCTACAAACCCGGCCCACTTAACTCAAACGCTGACGCCTTATCCCGAAACCCGATAGAAAAATTAGAAGATGTCAAAACTATACCCAATTGTCAACAGGAACAAATCGAAAATTCAAAAATCACGTTACAAGATTTAGCACGTCAATTAGAAGAGACTAGTGATAGCGATGAGGAAAACGAAAATCCCACAACCTTCACAACTCAAGCTGAAGTCCATCCCATTCCCTGTGAAGAAAATATAAACGTTGTCACTCGCTCACGAGCAAAAAACGATACATCCCCGGAATTAGGAAAACTGTCACAACGAGAAAACGAAACATCTGGCGACAACGCTATGACCAGGGTCGATGCACCTACCACCGAACGGGTAGACGTGCACTCCGAACCCCGACACCTTGCGCGCCGCACTTGTAAACCCATAAACTACGAGGAGAGTAGCGACGAGGAAACAGAGGCCGAGATATTCGGGCCTACGCGTGCCCGACGACCCAGAGAGGCCGTTCACCCCAAAACAGCTGAGGGCCCTAGCCAGCACAAAGCACGTCCTATCCCTTATTCCAAAAAATCCGCCGATCCTAACTCCGACGATTCGACAGATTCAGACACTAGTTCTCATGATCCATTAACTTCCGAAGACGAAAATCCTCCTGCAGAGGAACCAACAATGTCCAAATTTAAATTCGCCAATTGCATTGATACGAAAGAATTATTCCATTTCCGTAACGACAATTTAGTCTATTTCATCGACTCGCAAGGAAAACCATGCGACACTGGAGCACAAAAATTATCGGAATCAAACAAGCTTCCCCTCTGGAAAGATTTATCAGTAGGCCGAGCCTACAGTAAAAAGGTCGGAAAAAAATATCATATTGCCTTAGTCATCAAAGACGAATATTCTGGATCATTATCCGTCATATCAGAAAATGTTAAGGAAAGCGTAAGAGAATTAAAAGACCTTTGCGAAGATCTCAACCTCCAGTCGCTGAGTATTTGCCACAGTAATCACGTCGAGCACCTAATATGGGCCGACGTCCTCAACATAATTAAAGAAACGTTCAAAGCCAGTCCAATAAAAATATTGATTTGTTTGGGAACATTACAGTACGTGCCGATCGAAAAGCGCGATTCCATTTTTTACGAGATGCACAAGTCCCCGATAGGAGGACACAAAGGTGTCTCAAAAACGTACAACAGAATTAAACATGAATATTTCTGGGAAGGTCTAAAAACTGACATTCAAAGGAGAGTGCAACAATGCCTCGAATGTCAATTAAAGAAATTAGTCAGAATCAAAACCAAGCAACCAATGATAATTACCGACACTCCAGGTACAGTTTTCGAAAAAATATCAATGGATATAGTAGGTCCAATGCAACGTACTTCCAATCAAAACGAGTACATTCTCACAATCCAAGACCATTTATCAAAATATTGTGTTGCAATCCCACTGCCAAATGCACTTGCGACAACAGTCGCTGATGCATTTATAAAGAGATTCATATGTGTTTTCGGCGCACCCAAGGCATTACTGACGGATCAGGGGAGTAACTTCCTAAGCGGTCTAATGAAAAGAATCGCGAAACGCTTCCGCATAAAGCGATACCGAACTACGGCGTTTCACCCCCAGTCCAATGGTTCCCTTGAAAGGTCTCACCACGTGCTAGCCGAATTCTTGAAACAGTATACCGATAAGGATAACGAATGGGATCAATGGTTGGAACTAGCTATGCTTTCATACAACACCAGTGTTCACGAAAGCACAAGACATACTCCTTATGAGGTAGTCTTTGGAAAACTAGCAAGAGTCCCGTCGAGTGAACCTCTTCGCGAATCAGATCAATTACCCACTTATCGTGGATACTTAATCGAATTGATAACACGAATAAACGGAATCAGAAACCTTGCTTACGAAAATTTAATCTCATCCAAACATCGTTCAAAAAAATATTATGATAAAAATGCCAATCCTAAAAGTTTTAAGGTAGGAGACTACGTCTACCTCCAAAAGGGACCGAAACCAGGTAAACTCGGAGACCATTATACCGGACCACATAAGGTCTTAGAAAAACTCGAGAAGGGTAACGTAAAAATCCAATATAATAACAAAACACGAATAGTGCATGAAAACAGATTGCGATACTCACACATTAACACTGAAACCAAAAACAAAAAGAAGAACAAACTACCAAGAGTCGACGAATCCGATTTTAATCCTAATTAAATAAATAACCACAACAATTACACTGTTTTTCCAGATGGCTGTTATCGAACTATTCAAAAACATCAAGGGGTATAACTTTTATGGAATCCCAAAAACAACTTCGAAATTCCGAAAACAAATTCAAATTTCCAAAAACAACAACACTGTCTATTAAGAATTATCTAACACCAATTTAAAAGATATCCGCCCAATGTTAACACTACATTTATATCTGATGAGCGACACATCCAGAAACAAATTTAAACGCTATACTACGATATACTTATTCAATAATGTAACCGAGAATGTTAAATTCTTCAAAATAGTTTATCTCCTGCGATACAAGCACTAGACGAATTTACGTATCGTTTAATGAAGGCTCCAAGCCATATGGCGGTACTAGTTAGCGAAGTATTACAAGTTATCAAATGTATACCAAAAGAAGTAAACCTGATCAGGTTAAAAGAATGTTAAAAGAAGGTTAAAATAATGTCTAAAGAATGTTAAAAGTATGTTAAAAGAAGACTAAAAGAGTATTAAAAGAATGTTAAAAGAATATTACGATCAACCTGTCACTCGTGGGAACGAAAAATATCCCCTTACTCCTCGAACTCATATATTACCAAAACAACAACTCAAACAACCTGTAATTCCTTCCCCCATATTACCTTTACGGAGACATCGGGTACAAATTCATACCTGCTCCTGTCAAAGCCATACTACCTGCAAGCATGAAGCCGACAACGAAGTCTACTTGGTGATACACCAACCCAGAACTACCATGTGAGATCTATTCCGCAGAAGACATCTACAACGTACGAAACCACATCATGTTTCCTGTAGAGCAGCCCACTACCATAAACAATATGGCACGGGGGATCAGTGGTCAAAACACTGTCAACCAAGCGGACTCCATCTGGAATCGCACCTGGGAAAAATTCTTTGAATTCGGTACAGCAAACGCTGGTGTCACCCGAATGTTACCCATGGTTCGATCGAGTACGCTTCTCACAGATACGGTGATCCATACGTACAGCCTACGGCTCGTCGGTCTACCTCATCGGTGCAGTACGGGACTCGGTTACGCACCTCCTGATGCACCTGGCTCAACGACCTAAGAGGAAAACGTCAACGGTGGAACTGGTCAAGAACTTCATAACCTCGTGATAGCTCCTTCAGTCGAACTAAAGGATCTAGTCAAGACCAACGCTGCAACGCATGATCTCTGAAACTAACATCTCCGATCGTTTAAGGTACGATCAACCTCCCAAAACACGATCCTTTCCTTTGAGTTCACACGAGAAGACATTCGAGTATCAAAACGACCATTTTAGTCATGGCTAATAACGTTTTCTCTATCCTAATTACTATTGTTCTTTTAACCTTGTCAAGTAAGATAAGTTGAAATGAGTAAATAAGTATCTATTCGTAAAGAAAAAGAAAGAAGAAAACGCGTAAATATACATCTTACAGTGAAGAAAAAAAAACATATGTACATAATTCTAAAAAAGCAACAAAAAATCTCGTAGGATAATCTTTTAAAAAAAAAATACACACGCCTTCTTATAAGGTGATAATGAAATTCATGCGTACCTCCTAAGCGCATAAGTCACACCATCATAATAGATACCAATCCTCGAATATATTTAAGCCAAATTGTAAGTCGATCAATGACAATGCCAATTCATGCTATCGTGCTACTATATTTTCGATGACAACCCCCAACGAACCTGATCGAGCGAGACGCTCAATCCTAAAGGGGGGAGGTGTAACGTCGCGAGCAAAGCGCATAAAAATATTGCGTTTTCTCTCTCCTACTTTGTTGAAATCCGGCGAGAACGCTGGCCTGAGTGATTTCCCATGGAAATCGTGAAGAACCATTAAACGAATATAGCATTCACATTTTTCGACACATTCCTGTATCTTCTTAAGCTTAGATATACCACAGCTACAATGTAACCTATTGATAATAAGCGAGCGTCGGGCGTACTTTCGTACGACCCTCCTTACGCACTCGAATTCAACGAGAACATAGTTTTAGGCACGCTTTCTCGGAAAAGTCGTAAAACAAAAAATATCATACTGCAAGCCAGATGACCCAGAGTTCACCCGCCGGCGAAGGCATAGCGGAGCTCCGATTTTCTAATCCGTGTGGGAACCAAGGGTAGGCCAAGATCGCCGGAAAAGTCCACTCGACTCGGTCATAAAACCGGGCCGCGACGAAAATAAAATGCACAAGGAAGGGCCACGAGGCGCATCGCAGCTGCACTATCGCGGGGGCGACTCGGCGCCGGGCCCTAGACTCTAGATAAACAAACACGATCCCATGCGCTTTTTCCACGAAAACTCGCTCGGAATAGTTTCATTCCGATTGGTCTATTTGTAATTAATTTCGTGCGCCCAGACTCCGAGATACAAAGAACTGTCTCCCACGTCGACCACTCCGATTGGTTAAGAGAGAATCAAAAACGAAAACCCCCTTTTCTCCTACTCCACCCAAGAAGGGAAATCTGGAGCAGGAAGGTCCAGAGGATTAAAGAAAAATCAGTTCAGCATCATCTCCCGAACCAGAAAGATCTCTTCTATCGACTCCAACCTTGTATCGCGATTCGTACCTCTGTTCCGCGTTTAATAATTCAACTCTGTTCTTCGAGCATCTATTTACATATCTATTTATTCCGAAAAGTATCGTGAACCTTCTCTGCACTCTTCACACTCGTAATGTGACCATCTGACCCATCTGCGACACCATTGTAAACACAGCGTGTGTGCGGCCCCGCGACAGACATTGTACTAGCGAGCGTAAAAGGCCCGAGAGCGAAGGTCCTTTCACCGAAGTCCGAAGGACCGCCATTCAGAAACGTAAGCTAACTCCATCATTTTTTGTATCATTTTCTTAATCCGCCGAACTGTATTCTTCCCATGTTTCCGACCGGCCAAGTGGACGGTACTCGGCAATAAACGAAAATTTGTAAACAGTAATTACATCTGTCGCAATCGCTCACATAAGTCTTGACCATCTAGGCACTCGAGACCTAGAACACCCGTTTCACACATTCTCCTTTTACCCTCATCCCGTGCTATTGCGCTTGGCGTAGGCAAGAAAGAGGGAAACGAAAGTTTATGCTCTCATCCCTTCCGGATGTGACACATGTAATTGGTGGAAATTTTCATATTTTTATTTAAAGGAAAATGTTATACGTGCAATTAAAGCAAATTTTCACACTTTTAGTTTAAGTCTTCTCTGACACACTTATATTTGGCCACGGCTTTGATACAGTGGGTCAATTTGACCCGGATAGAACTTCATCCACCTGCCCTTAACAACTTTTCGGTCGGTTTTTATCGAAAAAAATTCGGGATGCACTTCAAATAGTTATTGACATGTCTACATAATTGAAATTCGGAGAGTATGAAATTGAATTCTTGTAAACATTTTTTTTTAATTTAAAAAAAAATGAAAACTTTCGATTTTAGGAAAGTGAGTTCATTTCAAATTCGTTCGGGTCAAAATGACCCAGTGTGTGAAGGAAGGGTTAAGGAAATTTCTATACACGTTAATGGAAATTTTCGTAGTTTTATTTCCCGAAAATTGCTATACGTGTAATTGATGGAAATTTTCCTATTTTTATTTAAAGTCAATTTCTATACGTGTAATTAATATAAATGTTTACCTTTTAATTTAACCCAAATAAATACATAGAAATTTTTATATTTTTATTTAAACGAAATTCCTTTACATGTAGTCAATGGAAATGGTTTCCTTTTTATTCAACCCAAACAAACCTAACCGAATTTTCACATTTTCATCTCCCGTTTAATCTCAAGCTGTTAAAGTCCTCGTGCAGACCGTCTCGAAGAATGTAGTTTCAAGAAAAACGAGTTAAAGTCCACCCGTGCTTGAGTCATTCCCCTCGCGCTGTGACATTCACCCTCGCAACTTCGTTCCTGACTGACATTTCGAAATATTCTTTTTAACACGCCTAAAAGTATATAGCATAATCAATTATCAGTAGTATATAGAATAATATATTTCCAGCAATCGAAAAACTATTTTTTTTCAACTATTAAAAATTTATTTTTAAAATGATTGAATTAAAAAAAAATTATTTTTCAATTATTAAAATTTTGACTACCAGAGGTAGTCAATCGACACCTTCCCGAATTCAACCAATTTCAACATACAATTCGCCTAGCCAAAATTCTTCACACCGATTTTCAAAAATATGAAAAATATGCAAAATAAAAAACAAAAAAAAACAGAATATTTATCCAAAAAACAATACCTGACGTCGATTTGCTTATCAAATGTGAAAAAAAACCGGGAGAAGAAATAGCGATTGAAAAAAAAACAAATAAAATGACCGTAAGCGTGTCTGACCAGAAGTAACCGTATCTACTGCGACCTGGATATCTCTACTCCATTTTTTTTTCACTCTCTCATCAATTGTTCATCACTCGCAATGAGCACGTGTCAATTTTTTAATTACCAGCGTCACGTTTACGCTCGCGTTATCGAGTATTCGCCTCGACTGACGTTTTCCAGATTTATTTGTCTCTCTAAAGATTACCCAATCAAATAATTCTTCGTATGATGATAACAAATAAAAAAAATTAAGATTCGCATTTTCATTTTTAATGAACGCAACAACTTTCAAGTTTCTCATAGTGTGCATGCCAATCTTATCTGTGCCAATTATCGGAAGATGGTATCACGTGAAGAGAGACAACACATTGTTTTCGGAGAGCTCAAGTTCAGTAGCAAGTTTTTTTTTTGACATATTTGCTTCGTTCGAGTGAGCACTTAGTGCTTGACAAAATGCTCCAATAATTCCGGGACTGCTGTTGAGAAATCATTTTATTCTTGCAAATACACAGGTAGGTGAGTGTGTCGATATACCGGGTGTCCCATTTTTATTTTACACCTGATTTATCTCGAAAAATACTGCTTCGATGAAGTATTCAGTATAGTGAAATTTTTAGCGTTCAAATGGAGACGTACAAATCAAAGGTTCTTTTTGGCCAAAAATTCGGAATGGCGACGTTAAGATGACATGTTTAAAAAAAATGGAAATATGACTTTTTTCACCCGAAAATTTTTCAGGCCAAAACTAACTTTTGCAGGAATTCTTTTCTATGAAAACCATCATTTTTAGGATAGAACACCATTTATTACTATTTTAGCGCTATATCCTAGTTAGTTTTGGCCTGACAATTTTTTGGTGAAGAAAAAGGTTATGTATGCATTACAAAAAAAAACATATCGGCCATCTTAAGGTCGCCATTTTTAATTTCGGACCAAATTTTTTTTCGAACGCCCCTCTTTGAACCATAAAAGTTTCACTATACTCAATCGGAGCAGAATTTTTCGAGATAAATCAGGGGTAAAATAAAAATAGGCGACCCGGTATATATATATATATATATATTTATGCATGCGTGCGTGTGCGCGCGCGCGCGCGTGTGTGTGTGTGTGTGTGTGTGTGTGTGTGTGTGTGTGCGCCCGCGCGTGCGTGCGTGCGTGTGTGTGTGTGTAAGTGGGTGTGGGTGTGTGTGTGAGTGGGTGTGGGGGTGTGTGTGTGTGTGCGTGCGTGTCCGTGCGTGTGTGGGTGTGTGTGTGTTTGTGTGTGTGTGAGCGCGCGCGTGCGTGCGTGCGTGTGTGTGCGTGCGTGCGTGCGTGCGCGCGCGCGCGCGCGCGCGCGTGTGTGTGTGTGTGTGTGTGTGTGTGTGTGTGTGTGTGTGTGTGTGTGTGTGTGTGTGTGTGTGCGAGTGTGTGTGAGTGCGTGTAGGTGTGTGAGTGAACAAGAGTATGGCTATCTGTGAGTGTGCGAGTGTGTGTGTGTGTGTGTGTGTGTGTGTGTGTGTGTGTGTGTGTGTGTGTGTGTGTGTGTGTGTGTGGGTGTGTGGGTGGGTGGGTGGGTGTGGGTGTGTGTGTGTTTGTGTTTGTGTGTGTGTGTGTATGTGTGTGAGACAGTGGGTGTGGGTGTGTGTGTGAGTGGGTGTGGGTGTGTGGGTGCGCGTGTGTGTGTGTGTGCGAGTGTGTGTGAGTGCGTGTGGGTGTGTGAGTGTACAAGAGTATGGCTATCTGTGAGTGTGCGAGTGAGTGAGTGTGTGTGTGTGTGTGTGTGTTCGTAAGTGTGTGTGTGTGTGTACGTGTGCGTGCGCGCGCGCGCGTGTGTGTGTGTGTGTGTGTGTGTGTGTGTGTGTGTGTGTGTGTGTGTGTGAGTGTGTGTGTGAGTGTGTGTGTGTGAGTGTGTGTGAGTGAGTGAGTGAGTGAGCGTATGGGTGTGTGAGTGCGAGCGCGTGTGTATGTGTGTTCTTGAGTGTGTGTGTGTGTGTGTGTGTGTGTGTGTGTGTGTGTGTGTGTGTGTGTGTGTGTCTGTGTGTGTGTGCCTGCGTGCGTGTGTGTTTAGCTGTGTGTGTGTGGGTGTGCGCATCAGTGTTCCATTTATTTAGTTACATCGAAACGCCTCAAGAATAGCGAAGTAAATAAAAAAATCCCGAGGCACGTATCGAGTACATTCAAACGAGGATGTGAAACGGCAAAATATTTTTTTTCATTTAGTGAACGTTTTCAAGATGATTTTAAAAGTCAACTTTCAAAAAATTGAAACCTGTATTTTTTATCGCGGCACCTTATTCGACTTTAAAAAAACCGAGTTACTTGTGTCCGAAGCATTTTTTCATTTGGCTATTATTTTCGGCCACTTCGTAAACTTTTTTTCGACAAATAGGCAGCAATTTAGTACGTAAGGCTGAAGGGTACTTTTGTCACGATTTGATGAGGAACACGATGGACACTGTTATACGAAAAGCTTACCTCAGTATCCACAGAGACACTCTTTTTTTGGTTTCTCAATTATTTATTCGCCGCATTAATTTATGTTTGGAAATGGAAGGCCATTATTCTAAGAATCTATTGTAATTTTTGGAAAAATAATGGCCGAATGTAAAAATATTTCGGACAAAAGGTACCTGTTCTTTTTTGTACGTAGGATAAGATGTCGTTGTTAAAATACAGGTTTTGATTTTTTTTTAGTTGACTTTGAAATTACTTTGGAAACGTCCGCTGAATGAAAAAGTGATTTTGCCATTTTACTCCTTGTTTGAATATACTCTATAGGAGTCTCGGGATTTTTTAATTCCGTTCGCTGTTCTTGGGCTATTTCGATGTATCGTGATGAATGGGACACTCGGTATGTACGGACGCACACGAATTCGTGAACGAACATGGATATTACGATTGTTTGATAGTAGCATCGGAATTTTTTGAGCCTGTTAACAAAGCCACGGGCGATAAAATCGTACAAACCCATATGTGTCTACGTTCATGTACAGTACCGGTCAAAAGTTTTCGATTACTTTGGATAATTACAAAATTATATTACGATAATATAATTCCTTTTATTTCTTATTTTACGAAGATACTTTATAGCTGCATAAAATGAATTATATTATTGTAATATAATTTTGCGATTATCCAAAGTAACCCAAAACTTTTGACTGGTACTGTAAACACATATACCGAGTGTCCCATTCTAATCTTACACCTGATTTATCTTGAAAAATACAGCTCCGATCACGTATCCAGTATAATAAAACTTTCACAATTCAAAGAGGGACGTTAAAAATATTTTTTTCTTAAAAACAATTTTTTGTTAAAAAAATTTGCCTACAAAGTCGTCAGATTATTGTTCATAACAAATGAACCATGCATTGCAAAAAAAACCCTACGTACTTCCATAGACAATGTATTTTTCAAGACATATTCAATATTTCAAGTGAATCGGTTGAAAATGATCTAAGTTATGTTTCCGGCCAACATAAAAAATGCAGTTTCGAGATAAACTTTAGTTGTGTGGATACAAATGATTGTATTGGTGTTTGTCGATTGAATACGCATTATGCTAAGACGCAGATAAGTTTTTAGTTACCAATTATTGTCTTTTTGAACATTATGAACGAGTTAGTGCCTAATTTGGGGAATTGTTCCAAAAATCATACTTACCATGATAATTCGAAATCCTTAGAATTTGGACTAAGGTAACCTAGGTTAAATATGTTCTTAACGAGATGACCTATCACCCCCTTAAGGCTGTGCATCGACCTTCCTAATATATATATATATATATATATATATATATATATATATATATATATATATATATATATATATATATATATATATATATATATATTAGGGTGATTCGTTTCAGGGTCACTTTTTTTTCTGACCCATCGTGCCCAAAAACCTTTAGTTGGTACCCAAAAACGAAGTTTCGTGAAAGGGGGGTGTTGTCAAAAAATATTTAGAGGTCGCGAATCAAAATTGAACGTTTCCCATTTGATTAACATTGAAAAAAATGTTTTTCTAATTATTAGTGTTACCACTCCGCGAATTTTGATATCGCGATATTTTCCAAGTGGGTTCTCATAGGAAATATGATACTTTACAATAAAGTTCCTTGAGCCATGTCCGTAAATTCAACCGTTTCAGCGGTATCATTATTTCAAGTGAATATTGTATGAAAATATCTATTCAAACGGCTGTAACGCCTAAGCTATTAGATATATCGAAAAATATTCAGATGAGAACTTTGTAGAAAAAGTAATTTTCTACAAAAAAGTCTTATAAGCCGAGCCCGAAAATTCAACTCTTTCTCAGCTATAGGTGGATGAAGTAAACAAGTAGATTTTTTTTGTTTGAAAAAATCTATTCATTTTACTTCATCCACCTATAGCTGAGAAAGAGTTGAATTTTCGGGCTCGGCTTATAAGACTTTTTTTGTAGAAAATTACTTTCTCTACAAGGTTCTCATTTGAATTTTTTTCGATATATCTAATAGCTTAGGCGTTACAGCCGTTTGAATAGATATTTTGCACAATATTCACTTGAAATAATGACGCCGCTGAAACGGTTGAATTTATGGCCATGGTTCAATGAACTTTATTGTGGAGTATCATATTTCCTATGAGAACCCACTTGGAAAATATCGCGATATCAAACTTCACGGAATGGTAACACTAATAATGAGAAAAACATTTTTTTTCAATGTTAATCAAATGGCAAACCTTCAATTTTGATTCGCGACCTCTAAATATTTTTTGACAAAACCCCCCTTTCACGAAAGTTTGTTTTTGGGTACCAACTAAAGGTTTTCGGGCACGATGGGTCGAAAAGAAAAAGTTGCCCTGAAACGAATCACCCTAATATATATATATATATAGATTCCCTTAGTCATCAATATTTTCATTTCTCCATTCGCCAATGGAAGTTTTCGTACAACGCACAAAAATCAATAGGCATCGAATTTTTAAAGATTTTCCTGAGATCGCTCTATCCGTACACGTTTATATCCCGATCGAGTATCAATGGTCGTATTATCATTAATTACTGTTTTTTTTTTCAATGACGATGACAGACACACGTAGATAAGATCAGCCGCGAGAGAGAAACGCACTCGCCGCTCTCCTCGTCGACATGGAGCAAGGTGTCGTATCGATGATATCGCCTACCACCCACACCGAGAATTCGACCCCAAAGACCAAGGGAACGAGTATCGCGATGCCGACGGGTACGAGTCTTCGGAGCGCCAAGGAAAAGTTCAAATCCAAATGTGAGTAAAGACGAAATTGTTTTGTTTTGTTTATTAATAAATAAATAAAATAGACGACGATTTTTCGTACAATTAGGAAAATGTTTGTAATGAAATTGAATGAAGTTTGCACATTTTTCTTCTTAGGGTGAAACTCAAATGCAAATGTGAGTAGAGATGAAATTGCTTCGTTTTGTTTGTTAAGAAAAAAATAGAAAAAAAATGGACGACGATTTTTCCTGGAGTCGAGAAAATGGGAAAATTTTGGAAATCATCGTAATGATCATGAATAAAGTTTGAATTTTTGTTTCTCAGGGTGAAAACGTAAGAGGAGTTTTGTAACAAACTGGAAAAATAAATCGTAAAAATTGCGATTATTCCGTCGTTCCATAATTAATTTACGTGCGGCTCGCGATTTGTTCTTTTCTATTATTTCCATGTTAGAGAATTTAGAGAAATTAGATAAGTTTTGGAAATTTGACAGCTGTCGATAGACGAGCTGAATTTTAAGGGGAGATATACACCTAGGAGCCGGAAAAGGTCATTTTTGTGATTTTTTTCAAGGAAAACTATTTGAAATTTCGGATTGGGGTTTTAATTATTTAAAAGTATATACATGCAAAAATATGTTTAATTTTCTTTATTTAAAAATATCAAAAATATACACGGATATTGTATGATCCTTGGAGCGTCGTAAAAAAATCTGCCTTTAAGGTACCCATTGGCATTTCTTCAAAAATCATCTGAAAAAAAAAAAACCAAAAAGATTATTAAATTAGATATTATAATCTAGTACTTGTCATAGCCGATTTTGAAAATATCGATTTATGACAAAATGGCGGACGTTTGAAAATAAATAGTGATTGTTGGGCCAAAAATTAGTTATTATTTTGCCGATAAAATAAAAACTGAGTAACGGGAAAATGAGTATGGAATAATCACGAAAAACCTCGAGGCAATCGGTTCATTGGGTTTCGAGAAATTTTGGGTACCGATTTGAAAAACGTGGTTTTGAGAAAAACGCGTTTGACAATTTGGGACTGAATAAATTATGAAATTTATTTATGTAGGTCTTCTACGGTCGACGGAATGTTCATAGCTTCTAAATCGATTTTTTCGACCATCTTGGTGTATATCTCCCCTTAAGTGACGAAGTATCGAGTGTCGATCGAAAAGTTGATCGAAAGTGAGTAACGCGTGTGAATTCGCAGTTCGTACGTATCGCGCATTTAGACCGAATTGCATATACAGGGTGGCTCAAAATGTGACGTTCAAGAGGACAACATAGTTGCCTCGGATCGATACCTACCTTAATCACCCCCACGCATGTTCTATAATCTTTATTCGGTTTCTTGAAAGAAAAAAACGTTTTTTTTTTATTGGTCGCTTTTCTGCAGTAAAAAAACTCCTTTTTTTTACTTTTGTTATGATTTCATAATGCCCAACAGTGCCCAACAGTGCACTTCATAGTGCACTGTTGGGCAATGAATAAAGTACCTACTGAACCTTAACTTTTGATCATAAGTTTAAAATATAAGTTCGAGGGGACCGGTCAGTAAAGTTCAGCTGACAAAAAAATTCTCAATCTAGTTTAAACAAATCCTAATGGCTTAAAAAAAATCCAAAAGAAACGTACCGTAAAACGGGGTTATACTGACAAGGATAAGTTTGACAGTTTTTGGGGCTGCCGCAACAGAGCGCCTTAAAAGTTTATTATAACGTTGATGAAGTTGATTGTAATGTTTCTCGAGTTGATTTTCATCTGAATGATAATTGTAAGACTAATTAAGATCTAAAATAGTACCCTAGGTACTTAACACTTTATTTCAAATGTTTCCTTAATAAAGATAATAATTTGATTTTTACAAATTTGTATTGTTTTAAATTTAATTGATAATAATTTGATTTTTATAAATTGTTTTCAATTTAATTCCATGTATAATGCATAAAATATTATTATTTTTTTATCACAATGATGTCAAAGTAACTCTTAATCTTTGACATAAGTTGGATATCAATTGTGTCGGGGGGGCTTGACTTTCTCATACATTCGATAGCCAAAAGACACATTGTTCTGTTGGAACCAAAAAAAGTTCGAACTTAGGATATTAAAAAAGTTATCTACAACAAACTTCCAAAACCTGTTCAAAGTATCCCCATTTTACCGTACATATACAAAACCGAAAAAAACCCTATTTTACGAGAAATCTAAAAATAAATTATTTTCGTATTTTTTTTAATGAAAAAGATCGTAGAGCATGCATGGGAGTGATTCGGATAGGCATTGATAAGAGGTATCAATATTCTCCTTTTGGACGTCACTTTTTGTGCTACCCTATACATATAGGTATGAAGCTACATGTTCCACGATCTATGTAGTTCCGACGGAGAATACGAATTTCACTAAAAAAGAAAGTATCTGCTGTCCCATGACGCGTATAACGAGAGCGATGCATTTTATCGCGTATTTAATGTACGTATGCTTGTGAAACGAGTTCGTTTCTTTTTTTATTGCACTGCGGCACTCGTGCCTGCTTGAAAACGATTATCAACATGATGTGCTAGTGCAATTAGTTCGCAATTAGACACCTGTGTTATGCAGTCTGGCTTCTCAATGTATATATATATATATATATATATATATATATATATATATATATATATATATATTAGGGTGGCCCAAATTTGAGCGCTATTTTTTTCCTTTGCGTTCTCAATGTTAATCTTGATCTCTATTCTCAATTTTATTCTTTTTAATTTAGTTTTATCTTAATCTTCTTTAAAGAAAAAACAAAATTATTGCGAAATTTGCGAGCGGTCAAAAAATATTTAGAGATCGCCGAAGTCTCTCAAAAATTCAAATGTTCATTAAAAAATTGATTTTTTTTTCGTTCACTTCTCACTCATGACTTTTACGCTTTATAATTTTTAACTCAACCTTGCGAAAGCTCTAGCCGGTTAATGAATATTTAGAGGTCGCTCAAGAGCTTCGAAATTTCAATTTCTTTTACTCATTTCACTCTCAAATTTGACGCTTTGTAAAACTTTCAAAGCAATAATTTTTTTCCTTCAGAAACAGATTTTTCAAAATTATCTCACACTTCTAAGCCAAGAAGTATATTCTTTGTTCTCATAAAATAAGTCTACAAAGCTCTTGTCCGTAAAGAAAATTATAGGTCCCCCGTTTCATGGGGTTGGAAGTGTGAGGTAAATTTTAAAAAATCCGTTTCTGAAGAAAAAAAAGGATTGATGGTTTTGAAAATTTCACAAAGTGTTAAATTTATGAGTGAGGAGAGAAAAAAATTCGCGACAATTGGATATTTCGAAGCTCTTGAGGGGCCATGAAATATTCATTGGCCGGCTCGAACTTTGGCGAGCTTAATTTACAAATAATAAAGCTTAGAATTCATGGGTATGAAGTAAGTGAAAAAATCCATTTTTTGGGAATTTTTAGGAGGCTTGAGCGACCTCTAAATATTTTTTGATCGCTCGCAGATTGGGGGACAATTTTTTTTTTTCTTTAAAAAAGATAATTGGATGGTGAAAAAAAGGAAAAAAATGGAGCTTCTATCTGGGCCCCCCTAATGTGTATATATATATATATATATATATATATATATATATATATATATATATATATATATATATATATATATATACACGATCCTGTAATTTTGGTATGCACTCGTTTCGATGCATTTTCAACATGTCGATTCCTTACGATCTTCCACGATGTTCGACAACATTTTGGCAAACATTTTCCAAAATTATTGTCAACTTTGATCTCTGATTGAGACACTTTCGCATCATTATTGGAACTTCGATGATGTCGTGTAAAAAAAAAATATATATATTCATTTCAGGGGACTCGATTCGTTCGATTTTATTGTGCGAATTATACATTTTATCATACCCGTTGGAATGTGAAAAAAGATCTTTTGTTCTCTTAAATCATCAGAATCTATGCGTCATTTACAAATTTATCGATCAATAATACCGTGTAAGTTATTTTAAAAGATAGCGTCTTATTCCGAGCGATTCTTGCTTTCAATACAATTATCGTAATACTAATCACGGTAACTGATACTGAGTGACAATAACAATTATCGTTATTATTATATACGTTTTTATTTTATTATTACTGACGTGTTATTTTTATAAAATAAATAAATCAATCGTATTTTACTGTGATACGAAAATTCATGAATAAACATTCATTAGTTATTATGAAAATGTATTAGTTGTTCATTTATTTTCTTTCTGAATTTAACTAGCCATTTTATTTATGAGTTACTTTGATCGTTATGAAAATCATTTATGACTTTTATTATTATAAAAATAATGATAAATAAATCGTATTTTGTATCGTATTGTATTATTACAAGCACAATTATTATTATTATTAATATCATATCTATCTATTGGCATTTGTACTTTTTTAACAATTATATTGATAAATAATAATAATAACAATAATTCTCGGCATTATTATGTTAAAATTCAAATATTACATCTGTGTTTGCTAACATTTGCTACTTGTCCACATTATGATTTGAATATTTCTTTTTCGCTCCAGTTTATTAAAAAAAATATATATTTCTCCATTTTGGCACTTTCCATCAGCTGTGAGAAATCTTTAGGTACATGAATTTCGTACGGCCGTGAATTCGGGGCATTGAAGGTCGTCTGGACCCGTACAACCGACAGTATTGATCCGCCAGAGAATTGCGAGCAGGTTACCCCTCGTTCGATATACACACACACACACACATACACACACACACACACACACACACACACACACACACACACACACACACACACACACACATCCATATATATATATATATATATATATATATATATATATATATATATATATATCCATATATATATGGATATTTATGTGTGTGCGTGTGTGTGTATACTGCAGAGTTGGCAATAGCATTCGAGAAATTGTAACGTGTATCACATGCTCGAAACCCGATACAATGCTTGAGAATCTCATCCAATCTTCCAATCATTAATGCGATTTTTCAATTACGTAATAACTTATAATTTCCGATATAGGGTATATAATTTTTTTTGAACTGTTATGCACCGACACTTTGATGGTCGTCTATTAATCATGTGAGGTTTTTTAGGCCACTTTTTGAGCGCCCCCCTTCCCCACGATGATATGGTCCCCCAAGGTTTCTAGCCCCCCACCCCCTTACACAAAAAAATACACGTGATAAGTCACAACACCCCCCCCCCCCCCAGCATGATCAATCGTGATGTTATGCAAATGCCCCCCCCCCCCCCCCCATTTGAGCCTCACGTGATTGATTCACGACGCCTTGTGGGGAATGTAGGCGTTTCTTTGAGGACGTTAAATGTGTGTTGATATGTATGTGTATACGTTTTTGTCCTTTTTTTGTCCAAATTCTAATATCCTTGGGGGTTTTAACGTATTACCGTTTCCAAGGGCGAATCCAGAATGTTTTTCTGGGGGGGGGGGGCACGTGGAGGAGGGGGGGGGGGGCTGATTATTCTGGGACTCCTTGGCTTTTTTGTATAGTCGATTTGGACCGTTGGGGAGGGGGCAGTGAGCACCCCCCTTTTTCAATTTTTTGTCCACTAGATTATTCATTTGGGGCTTGCAAAAAAAAAGTATATTATTAAGCATACGATAAACTTATTTCGTGTAAATTGTTATTTTTTAAAATTGAAAATTAACAACGTTAATTAGGTATAATATACCTCTGTATAAAAATGCGGTCCAACGGCTGATAACTAGAAAATGGTTGGTTCGAAAGATAAAAATTTAAAAAAGTTTTATAATCTATATAAATGTAGTTCTCGTTATACACAGCAGTTTTTCGGAAAAAAATTCACCAAATCGCGGGTGTCCAAAAAAAGTGTAGTTTTGGCGACATTTTTACTTATATTCGGGGGCTTTAAAAATGCTGAATTAAAAAAAAACGGCCACGTACATAGCTACTGCAATTACGGAATTTTTGGTTTTTGAAAATTGTAAATCGGACAATGATAGCTAGAGTTAGGATTGTGGCCAGACCGAGAAAAGTATTTTCGAGAAAAACGCGTTTGAAAGTTTTAGCATACGTAAATCGTTGCGCTACCTGCTCTCACTGAATCGCCTGTAAATTGGTCAATTTTCAAAATTTCGACCGGAAATTTTTTTCACATATTCATGAATATGTGTACTTTGGGAAAACACGAAAAAATCGTCTTTTTTCAACTGTCACAGTGGTGTCTCGTCTTCATGAATAATTGGACAAGTGGATGAAATAAATAAATCAAATCGAATTAACCAAATTAATGAATTTTATTAAATTAATTAAGCAAGTACATGTAGTGAAATTAATACATCGAATTTAATGAAGAAAAAAAATAATCATGTACAATTAATTAAATACACAAAGCGATTAATGTACCAGCCTTAAGCTACACTATACCGAATTTTCCGTGGGCACGGGGAAACTGTCGAAATCCCATAGCGGCCCCGTATTCTTTTGATTCTCTGGTGCACAGACGTTTTACTCAAGTGCCTACACAAAGGTCTGAGAAATATTGCCCTTCCGCTGACTGGCCGATACGCCAGCCGGTGTACGGCTAAGCGGTCACCCCACCGAGTATCGGCCATGCACACGCAGCTTGACTCGATGTACCTCCGGAGCCGAACTTCGATCGCACATCCACCACTGTCGGTCTTATCTACGTACATATACACAAATCTATTAATAATTGGACGAATGGATTATTGTAGATGCTGAAACGTTACATCGAATGTCAAGCATGTGATACCCGTTGCAATTTCGCGAATGCTATTGCTAAATTTATATGTGTATATGTTCATAGGTATGTGCGGGTATCTAATTATATTTACATACGTACATACACCCATCTATATATATATTTTTTTTTTTCGCATGTCATTTCTGCAACTGATATGAATCGACAATAACTAAGAAACTTTATTAAAGTAATTGACACGATATGCGTAGTACATTTTTTTCACACTGCAGGCTATCAAAGTCAGATGTTCGAATTGGTTTGCATGAAATTTCTGCATAAGATACTTTTTCATAAAGTTTCCTTAACATTTAAGGTTAAAACAAAAGACTTTTCTAGATTAAACAAATAACCAAGAACATTTTTTTTAAACCAGGTCAAAGAAGTTATCATTTGTCGAAATGGCATGCGAAAAAAAAAATATATATATATATATCTATCTATATATGTATTTTTTTTTCGCATGCCAAAAAAATTCAAATGAGTGCGTATTTTAAGCAAAAAAAAAACGGACCGAATTAAGTTGTACACCCAATATTTCGATTTGTATCATTGATACTGACCTTGAATGACATTGAACGACTTTGACCCCCCCAATGTTTTTTATGCGGCTTGAGATGTTCCGCAGCATGGTGGAAAAAAATGTACCATTCCATTTAAAATACTGGAGGTGACCTTCAATGTGTGTCAGTGCCTCTACCGAAATAATAAAAATTAGTCGCATTTGATGGCCCGCTTCACACCGTACAACTTTTGTCTGGAACATTTTTTTGTGACTCCCATAATTACCGAGTTATTTGGGGTTGCATATATAAGAGGCGCACCCTTCGTATATATACATACATGTGTATGTATGTATGTATATATGTACCGGGCAATCCCTTTTTAATCTTAAACCGGACTTATCTCGATAAACACTGCTCCGACCAAGTATTGAGTATAATAAACCTTTTAGGGTTGAAATAAGGGCCTTTGAGGGTTTATTTGAGGCTTTCCCTATCAGGGAAGCCTCAAATAAGCCCTTGAAAGCCCTTATATGACAATCCCGACAGGGGTTGGCATAATAAGGGCCTTTGCGGGTCCTATTATGGCAATCCCGATAGGAATTGCCACAAGAGGGCCAGGTTTGGGCATTATAGGAATCGGACCGGTATACATAGCTTGGACTAAATCGTTTGTGGTATTTTAATCACCACACTCAATTATTCGATAATAGGTAAAAATAGGATAAAAACGTGAGGGCGTTAAAAATTATTATATATTACATTTACAAATCCTTAAAAAAATGACATATTATTCTTATTGCTTTATTCACTCATGGAGTGACGCCAGCGCGTATGTTTGAACAATCCCATTCGGTTTTTTTTTTACATTTTTATAGTGACTATTTTCGCCGAATACTTTCCATATGAAAAATTATTTTGCGTTGTGATGGTTAATATCACAATGATATTAACTAATTGATATTGTTTATGTGATATGGCAAATAATTATATCAATTAATTTGGTCTCTTATGCCATCTCTGCGACGAAGATGTTACCGATATAGGTGAAATATTTTCTTCGAAAAAAAATTATTCCGACAGGCCAGGGCATGACGAATTACGATACAAAATTGTTGTGGTAAACTCTCAATTAAGTGCTTAATTTCATTTTGGATTTATGAAATATTTTATGCACATAGTATACTTAGATTTACAGTGTACATTGTAAGTAAATAAAGATTTATTTGAATCGAATCTTTATTTATTCGATTTGACTATATTTCACATTTAAAAAGAATAGCTGAAACGAATAAAAAAATAACTTTGAAACAAATAAGATCGTAGTAGGCCGTGAGGCGAGGAAAATACCTATCCCATTTAAATAGATCCTATTAAAATAAATTTTTAAAAATTGGCAGTGTATCGTGACCTTATATAAACGGACACATATACGCAGAAACACATACATTTACACACACGTGAGCGTGTCCATTGACAAGGATAACTTATGGGCACACCATGGTTTACATGAGGCGCCGATCAGGCATCCTTGAAGGCCCTCGTTATTCTGCCTTTAATGGCCCTCAGTAGCAAAGTGTGACCGGCCACTATGGGCCAATATGAGGCTACCCGATTAAAGTTAGGGAAATTCTATATGGGCCCGATCAAAGCCCTGGTTCAATTTCCGCACGGGAAAAAAACTCTTTTCGTCTAAATTTCAAAATGGCGACGTTAAGATAGCCAACATCTTTTTTTTAATGAGAAAATGATTTTTTTTCCACCAAAATATTTGTCAGGCCAAAACTAACAACTTTTGTAGGAATGTTTTTTTGATAACGTCCATAATTTTTAGGTTGGAACACCATTTTTTACCATTTCAGCGCTATTCAGCATGTATAACGAGGAGGTAAAGTCTTTACATGTGTGTGTGTGTGTGTGTGTGTGTGTGGGTGTGGGCGTGACGTTTCACCATGTTGCTTGGCAGACGTCTTTGCAGATGATAACACATGCGCAGGACACAGGTTTGGGTTACGATCTTGCGGAATTTATCAAGACATTTACGCGGGAACGATCGACGAGCGATCGAATTTTTACTTTGTGCTACATTTGATCGAATTTTGCGATTTAGTATTGACGCCGACAAGTGTGTGTGTGTGTGTGTGTGTGTGTGTGTGTGTGTGTGTGTGTGCATGTGTGTGTGGGGTTTTTTTTAAATTTTCGTCGTCGATTTCGTAGAGCCGCGGAAAAAGGAGACTGAATTCTCGAGATGTCTTGGGACTGTGAGTTCTTCGGCCTGTATCCGGCGTAGAAAGTCGCTCCACTTGTTAACAAACGTCGAGGAACCGGCAAAATAATAAGGCGCCAAGCGAGAAAGGTCTCCTGTGTGTGTGTGTGTGTGTGTGTGTATGTGTGATTGTGCACAGGTGAATCACACTCGCGAGAAAACCGTCTCCTTTCTTCGGATCCTTTCGTACAACGATAAGTGTCGTATTTTCTGATCCGCGTTTGAGGGGGTTTTTGGCAAAAAAAATAGTAAATATGAAAATTTACAAAAATCCTTGATACACGTTATAGCTATAATTGTAAAGTTTGTTGGGGTTACATAAATACACAAAAAAAACATTTTTTAAATGTATTTCGAAAGTGTATTTGTTAAGTGTAATAACTTTTATATGAATATCTATAATATAAACCTATCAAAAAAAATTCATCAAAATAGCCTTTTTGGCGTCTAAAGTGAGAAGACCCCTTGAGCTTGCTGAAACTGCAAATGATTTACCTCTTCACTATAACCCATGTAGAGGTTGCCATAAGTTGCCCAATGTTACAATCAGGCCAATATTGGGACCATCGTATAAGCCAACAAAAGAGAAATAATATTGGCCCATTACTGTTCCGCTCTAAACTGAAAACTGGCACAATATCGGCCAATCCCTAAAGCCTGTCCTGGCCCATCTTTAAAAAGTAATAAACAGCCGTGATAGTTAAACTGAGTTTCCCAATTTAAAAACTGGGGATACTAAAATACTGACAATTCCATTGGCCCAATATTGTTCTGTTATAAATTGAAAACCGGCACAATATCGGCCCATCGTTTGAAACCAATAAATAGCCGTGATGGTTGAACTATATTTGCCAATTTAAAAACTGATAATGGTAAACTACAAGCAATTACATTGGCCCATGATTGTCCCGTTGTAAATTGAGAACCGGCACAATATCGGCCCATTACTAAAGATTATCCTGGCCCATCTTTCAAAACCAATAAACAGCAGTGATAGTTAAAATAAATTTGCCAAACCTAAAGTTGGCAATCCTAAGATACTGGCTATTACATTGGCTCATTATTGTCTCGATCTAAATTGAAAACCGACACAATATCGGCCCATAGTTGAAACCCATCATGGCCCATCTTTTAAATTCATTAAACAGTCATGATAGATAAACAATATTTGCCAATTTTTAAACTGGTGATGCTGAAGTATTGTCAATTACATTGGCACATTGTTGTTCCGTTATAAATTAAGATCTGGCACAATATCAGCCCATTCCTAAAACATATCCGGGCACATCTGTTAAAACGAATAAACAGCCGTGATAGTTCATCGAAATTTGCCAATTTAAAAACTGGCAATGCTAAAATACTGGAAATTACATTTAATTAATCTAAGCCCTTTATTGGCTAAGTGGGTCAGACCATACCTGCTTTTATTTTATTTAAGCCTTGGGTTATTCATTATCTGTACATTATGCCAGAATAGGCAAATAACTGGCACGTCATATATCAATCGTCTATATTTTGTAGCTCAATTTTTGTAATCAAGTCTTGGCCTATTATTGGCATTTGTAAATAACCAACACAAGTAAGTAATATATGCCAATTTTGAAACCTGTCATATACGCAAATCACAATTTATTTCAAGGTTATTCCATGAAATATGTATCCATAAGGACCAATCTCGGGCCAATCTTGGCCCGACATAGGTTGAATATTTATCACGCACCCAACCAAACCCAAGCAAACTCACGGCCCAATATTCTAGATAGACTAACTTCTAGATAGACCAACTGTGAAGGCCCATCATAGAGCCAGTGGTCAATTTCTACATAGGCCCTTTGAGAGAGCCCACATTGGGCCAAGTGCAATCACCAACATTGGCGCTACAATGAATTAAATCATTGGCCCAATAATTGTTGGCTCTGTTGGCCGATATCGGGCCGTTCTTATCATTTCTACAAAGGCACCTCATTGGTAAATACTCACGGCCCAATATTCTAGAAATGCTAACTGTGAAGGCCCGTCCCAGGCTCAACGGTCAATCTCTACGTGGAAAGTAAATTTTACTGTATTTTTTTTTTTCGAATATTCACTTTTCATAAGGTCTTCTAACAAATTATACTCGAAAAATGTTAATGTTCACCATATGAATTGGACAAACTTGAAAATAATGGTAGAAAATAAAGGTAGAAGAACAAAACTCAACGTACAGTATGCAACATTAGTATTTGTACGCCGATTTTGTCATAGCACTGAATTAGCCATATCTATATTGTCAAGCCTTTTATAATAGTGAATATTCATTTCGAGGATAATGGATAGTCAAATACGCCACCCAAATCGTAGTTTTAGGTAGGGTAACGTGGTCCGAAACCGACCGCCTAATCAGCAAAGGCTATAAAAATGCATCACACCAATTTTTTGTTCAAACGAAATTTTGATTCTTTTGAGGGAACGTTATTCTAAGTTTTGAGCAGCTTCGCGAGGTTTTCGGGTACCGTTCGTTTAAGATACGGAGGCCGTAATGAAAGTCCGCATATTGGTTGTTCTCAAATATCGTGGTCCGAAACCGACCCCCTATTTTTTTTACAGCGAATCAAGGGAAAAGGCAAAATTTTGATTTTATTTTGCATCTTGCTAGCAAAACAATACGATATGGGAGTAATTTTCAAATTTATTTAACAACATTTTAAGGCCTTTTTCAAGAAATACAATTGATTGAATGCATTGATTACAATTTTACTCGCTTAATAAAAAAATTACAATTTCAATCGCTGTCCGAGCTGTCTTCTGCCTCACAATAACTGCGAATAGCCGACGAACGAGTCCTAATGCCTTGGCAGCAAGTGTTCGCCGCAGAATTGCCGGATCTCGTTTTGGCTTTGAACGTTTGAACGATCGCCCCATTTCTAAAACAACCATGTGTAATTATCGTCAGAAGTCATTAAATCACAGTTTGACGGTCAAAAACACGCTTAAAAATCTTTAGTGCGCAAAAACGTAGAGGTGAGTTTAAGACCACCCATTGGCGGTCGGTTTAAGACTACCGAGACTTTTTCAAACAATGACTTGCCGTTTACTTACGACGATGCAAGTGATCTAAATTTATTAGTGCGTGTTCAAGTCTAGGCCATAAGCAACCAAAACAAGCTACCTTTGGATTATTCAAGAAAAAATCAAACACTTCAAACTGCAGCTCCGTGCAGCTCAAAAATGAACTTTCGCGTTGTCAAAACACAAGCCGGGAAAAAAAGTTCATGTCTGAGTGGATATGTTCATATATGTTTCAGATATTGTCATATATGTTTCAGATATTGTCATACATGTATCAGATATATTTATATCTGACATTTTACAGTATCATATATGATTAGGTTTGATCATATTCCACATCACATATGCATATAGAAGATCATATCTGATCAAATACAGTATCTGGCCTGACCATTTATGAACTCATATCTGTTTATATCTGGCTAAGTATCAAGGCGAGTTGGTACCGTAAGTTCGTATCTGAACATACATGATGTGATATGTGAACGTGTCTGTTCGTATAAGATCATATCCGATCAAATACGGCACCAGACTCCGCTATATAGATCTAATATATGTTTTTATCTGGTCAGGTACCAAGGCGAGTTGGCAGCGTGAAACCATATCTGAACATATATGATGTGATATATGAGCAGGCACGTTCATATAAAATTTTATCCCATCAGATACGATACCAGACCTGGAAAATATACGAAGTCTTATACACTCATACCGTGTCGTATATGCAGTTCAGTTGTTCACACATGAAAACATCTGAATATATGAAACGATCTATGAGAATATGAGACGATATCCGATCAGATATGGCACCTCACCTGACTGTATTGTATGTGATCATGTGAGTTACTATAATATTATTAATTATTAACACGTCAAGTGATGACGTGTCAATAACCCCGCTCTATATATGTAAACATTTTAATATCTTCATGACTGCACTAACAAGATTTGATCTGTCTCAACAGGGTAAGATTTTCTCTGATGTAGTCGGAGTCATACCTGGTCTGATGGTTCAGATAAACTATGATTCTATCATATGGCAGGTCTATTGTTCATAGATGTCCAGGTCTAATGGGATCCACGGTATTTTATTGTTATACGGACAGACAGATCTGGTCCAATAAGATTAGATTTGCCTGGCATCATCAGATCTGGCCCAATAAAATAAGATCTACCTGACATGATCAGATCTGGCCCAATAAAATCAGATCTGGTCCAACAAGATCAGATCTTGCCTGGGGATTGGATCTGGTCAGACCTGTTGCGATATGGACGGGTCTGCTCTCAAAATGATCAAAACGGCTCTGATATGATCATACATGCTCAGATATAAGCATACACGATCTGTGATGACACTACATGAACAGATATTGCCAATTTTCTTGTCTGATCATATCCGATTCTACAGATATGATTCAGATATATTCAGATATGAACTTTTTTTCCCGGGAACGCGACGCAAAACCATAGAATGAAACGAGAGAAAATGATGGCTCTCTACCTCAAAAGCCTACTACCTGAACACAAGTACTAAGAAACTTGGAGAGGTCGGTATGGGACCACCGGTCTGTTTCGGACCACGCTATCCTATACTTTTCGCTTATAGTCGTGTTAAGAGGGAATGACACCTTATCACGGTCGGTATGGTAGAACAATTATAGATTCCTAAAAATCTCTGAAACGGCTCTTCAGATCCCGTCGAAACTTTGCCAAACGACGTCAAATAGATAGACGAATACCTGTCTGCCCTTCAAGTTTCCTGAATTTGAGAAAAAAAAACTAAATTGGCTTATGATAAGCCAATCTACATTTTTTTTCTCAAATTCAGAAAATTTGAGGGGTTGACAGCTATTCGTCTATGTATTTGACGTCGATTGGCAAAGTTTCGACGGGATCTGAAGAGCCGTTTCGGAGATTTTTGGGAATCTATAATTGTTCTACCATACTGACCGCGATAAGGTGTCATTCCTTCTTAAGGAGAGGGTAGGGGTTTCAGCGTGATAAAAAAACACTTTTTTGCGAATTTTTTCACCTATATGGATAGAGTAAATTTATCGAAACCTTTTGTACATTGTTAAGTGTCATTTCGAGAACATTCCGTGAAATGTGTACGCGAAAATATCCACAAACAAGCCGGTGACAAAGCTTTTCCAACAATGCCTTTGGAAAAACACGATTTGCGATGTTCACTGCATCTCAGCTAGAAATTATCTGAAATCAAGTACCATTCAAATTGAGTCAAAGTATCATCAAATCCTCCCCAACGGGGTTTGTAAATTTTTTTTTCATTTCTAAATTTTTCATGGCCATGTAACCCCCTCAATGTAAAAAAAACCTCAAACTTACCGTTGGGGGGAGGTATTTTATATGTAGAAAGTATGTACCAAGTTTGAAATAAATCGGTCATGTAGTTTTCAAATGGCAGTGAACATCCCGAGCAGAAATTTATTCAGGGTGCAGTCCGGACCGGATCAGGCTGCCACAGTAGCAAATCCGGGCCGGGTCAGGCAAATTCAGTCCGGCCCTGATCAGGGATGTAACGCTTTTGCATACTCAGGTCCGGATCAGGCACCTTACTAGGCTCGGATCAGGCACTATATCTGGCTCGGATCAAGCAACTTATCTGGCTCGGATCAGGTGCCTCATCCAGCCTGAGACATGCGTGTCATCTGGCTCAATCATTTGATTAATTTTTTGTTTAAAAATAGATCAACATTTATTAAATTATTATCGCAGTTACACGTTATCAAGTTTACTAACGTTATTGAAAATCTAAAAACATTTTTTTAAGTTTAAGTTTTTATTTTATTTGACTTGATCGTTTATTTTTTGTTCCGGTTTTGGCGATGACCGTCCCAATCTTTCGCACTGTTTATGACCACCGCTAGCCCATCCAAAATTTGTTTCTCTATGATAGAACCTGCGTGAGGAGTACCATCATACTCTGTCAAGATTGCATCTGATATATTTTGAATACATAGAAAAATTAGTGAATATACATAGAAAAATCACATCTTTACATTAAGAGCATATATCAGTCGGACCTAGGGAGCGCCACCGCTTCCCCGTCGAGTATATCTATATTTATCATAAGTATAGATATATTCGACCAGGGGAAAGTGAGCGATATAGGCTCCGACTGATATATCCTCTTAAGATAATTAAATAATTAATAATTATTTTAAAATGGTGTACCTCGTAGTGGCGTAGCTCAATCTCTTTTTGTCGTTCTCGCATCATTTGTATATATATAGTGTTGTATACATATATTATTGAGAAAAAAATGTTCGACGGTACAAAATGCAATTTGCGCAATTATTTCTCTCATCTGGTCCTTGCACGTATGTATGAGTTTATGCACATACACGTACGTTTGTATATGTATCAAGAAAAAATGTTCAACAGTATACTGTTGAACATTTTTTCTTGATACGAAATATATTACACTATATATACAAATGGTGCGAAAGTGACAAAGTGAGGTTAAGCTACGCCGCATAGTCTTCGCCCATCAAGTCGTATTTTATATATTATCACTGTTCATGTCTAGATAATCCACAGTATAATCGCAAATATATTAGGAGTACAACTTTGCAGTGACCGTTTTTTTCAAAAGTTTAAGGCTTTATTATAAAAAAGTGGCTACATATTTTTTAATCAAAGTACTGCCCGTCGCTAGCTACGACCTCGGCCCATCTTTCAGGTAGCATTCGAATCCCGCGTCGATAAAAGTCTTGGTCCTTGGAGGCAATCCAGGAATCGACCCAATTTTTGACTTCTTCGTAAGTACCGAAGTGCTGGTCAGCCAAATCATGTGCCATTGACCGGAACAAGTGATAGTCGGAAGGGGCAATATCTGGAGAGTACGGCGGGTGGGATAAAACCTCCCATTTCAGCGTTTCCAAGTACTTTTTCACGACATTTGCAACATGGGGTCGGGCATTGTCATGCTGCAGTATCACCTTGTCATGTCTTTCGTTGAATTGTGGCCGTTTCTCTTTGCGTGCCTTACTCAAGCGCATCAACTGACGTCGGTAGAGTTCCCCTGTGATGGTTTCGGATGGTTTGAGCAGCTCATAGTACACAACGCCCAGCTGGTCCCACCAGATACACAGCATCACTTTGAGATCCGTGAATAATCGGTTTGGGCGTCGATGACGGAATATGACCAGGCAGTCCCCATGATTTTCGGCGTTTAGGATTATCGTAGTAAACCCACTTTTCATCTCCAGTCACAATCCGGTGCAACAATCCCTTCCTTTGTTGTCTTTGGAGCAGTTGTTCACAGGTGAAAAATCGGCGCTCGATGTCTCTCGGCTTCAACTCATGCGGGATCCAGTTTCCTTGCTTTTGGATCATACCCATATCCCGGAGACGTTTTGAAACTTCTTGCTGGGTTACTCCTAACGTCTCGGCGAGTTCCTCTTGAGTTTGGCACGAATCCTGGTCCAGCAAGGTCTCCAATTCGGCGTCTTCAAAAACTTTCTGCCTTCCGCCACCATGCTGGTTCTCGACCTCAAAATCTCCACTTTTGAAGCGTTGAAACCACCGCCGACACGTTTTCTCACTAATAGAATCCTCCCCGTAAGCATCTACAAGCAAACGGTGGGCCTCAGCCGCAGATTTCTTGATGTTGAAGAAGTAAATCATAACCTCCCGCAAATGCTGAGAATTCGGCTCGTAGGTTGCCATGTTTGAGTGCCAATAACTTTATAACGCATACACGTATCCGTTAGCTTTTTTAAATTGTTTACATTGGCAGAGCCTCTATTTTAAAATGCCACTTTTTTTATTGAGCTAGGGCCACTACTTCGGCCGCAGTGGCTCTCTAAGAAAAACGGTCACTGCAAAGTTGTACTCCTAATACTTAACCTGAGATTTTATATGCACTGCACTTTATTGAAGGGCTTGCCTTTCTTCGGGAGAAATTGATGAACCGAACGAGATGTGTCGATGTAGCTACGGCGTGGCTGTTGCGCTTTCTTCTACGTATATAATACGGGACTGGCTGCCCGTATTGTATACAAAAGTTTTTATTCTATATAACAATAATACAAAAAAATTAACATAAATATTTATTTATGATAAAAAAGATTTTGAAACAAATTTTGACGACACGCACTTTCGATTGAAAACCAGTGTTTTCACATACTTCGCGTGCCTGCGTGTGCAGCTGTCAAAATATTTCGTGAGGCTTCGCCGACAGAGGCGCTGTCTAGTCCTAGAGAGGAGAGGATACGGAGTGACGAGCTTCATGCGAGATAAGGCTTCTATCTGGCGCAAATCAGGCGTGCCTGACTAGGGTGCCTTATCGATGCCTGTTAAAGCTCCTATCCAGCGCAAATCATGCGTGCCTGATCAGGGCGCCTTATTGATGCCTGATAAGGCTCCTATCCGGCGCAAATCAGGCGTGCCTGACTAGGGTGCCTTATCGATGCCTGATAAGGCTCCTATCCAGCGCAAATCATGCTTGCCTGATCAAGGCGCCTTATTGATCCCTGATCCGGGCCTGATGGATCCTCAGGCAGCCTGATTAGATTTCTGCTCGGGATATGGACTTTGAAAAAGTGGTTTCGAGAAAAACACGGCAGCGGCTTGTTTGTGGATACTTTCGCGTACAAATTTCACGGAATGTTCTTGAAATGACACTTAACAATGTACAAAAGGTTTCAATAAATTTACTCTATCCACATAGATGAAAGAAATTCGCAAAAAAGTGGTTTTTTTCACGCTGAAACCCCTACCCTCCCCTTAACCATTGCGCTGTCTATAAACGATAAGTATCTTTACTAGTCCCTCTTGTACCATGGGCGTTTGTTATAAACACCATGGGCTTTTCTCTCAGTGCAGTTTCGAAAATGCAGTTTAGAAGACCGTGCCATACTTCTGCCATCTTTAAAGATTAATCATTTGAAAAATACCATTTAACAGCCAAAAATGGTAATAAAACATACCCTAAGTCTTTAAAGTGGTAGAGACATATATTTTTTTTAAATCATGAAAATCAGCGAATATTTTCTGACCTAGAGGTCTTTCCAATACACGAACGACGACCGAGGAAAATTTGCGTCCATACGTTTGATGTTTACCCAGGCTGTTTCCTCTCACCGCATTACAAACCTAAAAAAAACTCAACCGAAGTAAAATTGGCGATTGGTGAAAATCACGCTGGAAAGTCTCGTACGTACGTACAATTGTCATAATTGAGAATGAAGTGGAGAAATTGTGACCGGATGGTGCGTACGGTAAAGAAAGTGTGATCAAGATCTGTGACGACGATGGAATCAAGTGGACGAACTGTATCTCCCGTTCGATCCACATAATACGAAAACGCGAGCTACTTTTACTCGTGATAGTCCAACTGGCTCACGTTGGACTATCACTAGACACTAGTCGGACACTAGACCGTGACTAATTTCAGGGCCCTCGGGGTGTCGCGACGAATCCTATTCTTTAAAGTATATTTTATAAATTTCTTTCAGCTATTCTTTTTAAATATTAAATATATTCAAATTAAATAAGTAAAGTTTCAATTTGAATAAATCTTTATTTGCTCACAATATTCACTGCAAATCCAAGACATAGAATATTTCACAAATCCAAAATAAAATGAAATACTTAAGGCGGGATATACATTTAGACAGGAAGAAAATAAGTAATATTGAGAGATTTTTTAAATTACGAAATAATTATTTTACAATCATCAAACTTTAGGTATACTTTAATAGTATATTTGAGTATACGAAATAATAAAAAAAATACTCTCAGTTGTTTGTTTTATCTAGACTAGTTATCTAGATAAGTTATAACGGCTTTTTAACGTTAAACGCCGAGGAAACTTTATGAAAAAAAATCGTATGAAGAATTTTAATATACAGGGTGTCCCTCTTATCTCTGCCACCCGAAATAACTCGGTAATTATCGACGTCACAAAAAAATGTTCCAGTCAAAAGTTATACGGTGTGAAGGGGGCCATCAAATGCGCCCATTTTTTTTATATTCCTTCACCTTTAAAAGGTCACCTCCACTTTTTAAAATGGAATGGTACATTTTTTTCAACCATCTTGTGGAGCACCTCCGGCCGCATAAAAAGCATTCGGGGGTCAAAGTCGTTCAAGGTCATTCAAGGTCAGTATCGATGATACAAATATAAATATCTCGGATCACTACCAAATATTTGGTAGTGGTTCGAGATATTTAGATTTTTATTTATTTATTTTTATTTTAAAAATAAAAAAATTGTTTTAAAATATATATTTTATTTCTTTATTTAGAATATAAATATCTCGGATCACTACCAAATATTTGGTAGTGATCCGAGATATTTAGATTTGTATCATCGATACTGACCTTGAATGACCTTGAACGACTTTGACCCCCTAATGTTTTTTATGCGGCTGGAGGTGCTCCACAAGATGGTTGAAAAAATGTACCATTCCATTTTAAAAAGTGGAGGTGACCTTCATTGTGCGTCAGCGCCTCCACCGGAATATAAAAAAAATGGTCGCATTTGATGGCCCCCTTCACACCGTACAACTTTTGTCTGGAACATTTTTTTGTGACGTCGATAATTGCCGAGTTGTTTCGGGTGGCAGAGATAAGAAGTCACCCTGTATATATGTATATAATTCGTCTCTCTCCCTCTCTCTGCCCCCACCCCTTCGATGTATATTGCAATAAAGACAGACCATTGATTAAATCAAATAGAAAAATATTTGATTCTATGAAAATTCTATTCAATTTAAATTTTAAATAGACCTTGACTTTAATAAATAAATATATTTTAAATAAATAATTCCAATAATGGAATGCAATTTGTTTTCACGAAAAATCTAGTTAATTCGATTTTTTTTAATCCATTGGACGAATCTATTTAATGTCAATAGAATTTTTTTCGTCAGTGTAATGACGATTGTAAGTCTCCAAGAAATTCTAGGCCGATGTAAAAAATTGAAAGCATTTTTGCTTATTGTGTTGCAAGCTCGTATGTAAAATTTGGGGTCGATCCACAAACCCGTTGAAGAATTATGAGACTCCTAATTTGCGGCACCTTTCCATGCGTAGTAGAGGAAAAAATGGACTTTTTCTCACAGCACTTTTTCCCCTCTCGAATGCTATGAGAGAAAGCGCGACGAAAAAATGATGGGGACGTTTTCGGTTTTTTGTATGACCAATTTACGTATGACAGGAAGTTTTTGGAACACTTTCACAATGGTTCGTTATACAATTCTAGTGCAATTAATTGTAATTTAATAATGAATGGAAGTTCTGCTCATTATATTATATTATCTCTCTGAAGTAATTATTAAGACGGGTCGGGGGGGGGGGGGGGGCACTCCGTTTGCACATGCACACGATCATAATAAATACATGTTATATGTTAATGAATCGTTGCACGTAATATAAAGTAGCACAATTATTATTTTTCAATCATAGCTTGGTAATAATCATTCTTGAATAATAATTTTACATACTGTTAAATTATAATATATAAATACACAATTTTGGATATCAGTAAATTTGTATTGACATACATTAAAAAAATGTATTATGAAGGCCATTTTCACACTTTTAAAATTCCACTGAAATATATATATATATATATATATATATAAGGGGAAAAAGACAAGATTCATTTTCGAAGGGTTGCAAAATTATTTTAACTGATATTGGAAAATATAAAATACGTCCGCATAATTTTCTACTCACAACTTTCTTAAGTAGAAAATTATGCAGACGTTTTTTTGTTTTCTACTATCCGTTAAAATAATTAGTATTATAATTTAATAATATAATAATAACAATTTTATTACCTTTTTCTACTATATATATATATATATATATATATATATATATATATATATATATATATATATATATATATATATATATATATATATAAAGTAAAAATATTTTATTATAATTTATTATATTTTTATTACAATAAATTATAATAAAATTTGATTATATGTATATGAAGTAGAAAATTAAAAGAAAAAAAACAATAAAATAAATTCAAGCAAATGCCCCAGCTTCGAAAATGATCTGAAAACTTTCCGAATGAATAATGGCAATAAAAGAGAAAAGGCAAAATATCCCCGCAAATAGTCTTATCAAAGACGACACGAAAGTAACGTGGGGGAAGTGTCAAATATGTACGCTCGTGATTTCTCGCGATTAAGTTTACGATGTTCCACAGCTCGTCACAGTTGAAAGACGAAGGTAATTGTTTCTGCTTGGGACATTCCGAACTGCTCCTCCTATCGTTACTCTGCATCTCGTTGTTTATTCGCGCACCATGCGCAATGCCATTGTTAGAAAATTTTCCGACACTGGAAATGAGGAAGTGTCGTGGGTCGTTGACTATGCGTATTATCGTAATGTTGAATTGAAGATTAAGGGGTCTTCTCAATTTTGACGCTAAAAAAGGTTATTTTCATCAATTTTTTGGATAGATTTACATTATAGATATTTATATAAAAGTTGTTACACTTGATAAATACACTTTCGAAATACATAAAAAAAAATTTTAAATGTTTTTATGTAACCCAAAAAACTTTTAACGCGTTTTTCTCGAAACAACGTTGTTCGACGGCTTTTTGATAAAATATTCGAAACTACTGAACCGATCCTTATGAAATTTAAATATTTATCAAGGATTTCTTTAAATTTTAATATTTACTATTTTTTTTGCCAAAAACGGTAAAAATATGTCTTTTTTTGTTTTTTCGAAAAATTCCGCCATTTTCTTATTTTTGCATATATCAAAAATCGTATGATATGCGCTATAGCCATTAATATACTGAATCTAAAACCGTTTGATTTTTTTGTTTCGGATGATCCATCTCCGAGATTTCATCAACAGCGCAGACCTACAATTTTTTAAAGACATTTTTTGAACTACTATTTTCGTCTATAAATAGTGACTTGAATGAAAAAAAATTCATGTATTTCGAAAGTATATTTATTGAGTGTAACAACTTTGATATCAATATCTATAATATAAAGCTATCAAAAAAAATTAATCAAAATAGTCTTTTTTAGCGTTTAAAGTGAGAATACCCCTTAATTGCTCTCGATGAGTTTGCAAATCATTCTGACGTTTATTGGACAACGCTATTTGAGCAGATTGAGTACTCATGGGGGCAGGAAAATAAATTTGAAATCTATACATATAATTAAATTCTGACAGAGTCGTGATTGTACACGAAATATTTTTGTATAAAAGTAGTTCTTGTGTTTCATTAACGATACCGAGGCTAAAACAGCAATTTGTGGATTTTTTATGTGCACTTATCACGCAAAAACTACTTGACCGAAACTACTTGATTTCATCAAGGGCTTACTCCTAGTTGCATTTTTTTTAAATATCCCTTTTTGGTTTTTGACGAATATTAAAATAGGAGGATATAAATTTGTTTTTTGTCACCCCGTAATTTGAATTGTTATCGATTCTTCTATGGTGATTTTTTTTTATCGCTTTGCATTAGAAAAATTTTGGTTTTCGCTTCATTCGGATCGGTGGAGTGCTTGTGGGCGAAATTGCGAAATTATCCCGCGACACGCCTTTCTCTGAGGGATGGAAAAATACCAAAAAATAAAAAAAAAAGATCGGAAAAAAGATTTCGATTTTTTCAAGGGCTTACTCCTAGTTGAATTTTTTTAAACGTCGCTTTTTGGTTTTTGACGAATTTTGAAATAGGAGGATTCAAATTTGTTTTTTTCACCCTTTAATTTGAATTGTTTTCGATTCTTCTATGGTGAATTTTTTATCGCTTTGCATTGGAAGAATTTTGGTTTTCGCTTCATTCGGATCAGTGGATTGCTTGTGGGCGAAATTGCGAAATTATCCCGCGACACGCCTTTCTCTAAGGGATGGAAAAATTCCGAAAAATAAAAAAATATCAGACAAAAAAAATTTCGATTTATTTAAACTTTTTAATGGGATGACCGCCTTAAGGGGCCAGTTCACTTTGGAGACACCCAAAAAGGCTATTTTCACGATTTTTTAAAAGGATTTTATATAAGATATGAATGTAAAAGTTATTGGGCTTGATAAATAAAGTCTTGAAATACATTAAAAAAAAATTAATTCATTTTTATTCACTTTTAAGTACAAAAACTATAGTTTAACGTAACGCCTCGAGAATAGGTGGGCTAGGTAGCTCCATCGCAACTCGGCAACGGCTTGTCTGAAACATAAAAATCCAAGTTCTTTAGATTCAGTATGACACCAGCTACAAAATGACCCTCGGATATAAAGTTTTATCAAAAAATAAAAAAATGGCAGATGAAAAACGAAAAAAACGCGTTTTTCGCAGTTTTTCGCAAAAAAAGAGTCAACATTTTGAAATCATCGAAGATTATCTTGTTGCGAATCATTTTTACAATATGTGGTTCAAATTTCAAGAGAATCGGTTTATTAGTTTTAGAGATACGATGGAGCTAGATTTTGAAAACGTTGTTTCGAGAAAAACGCGTTTGAAGTTTATACTATGAAAAACTGTTACCTAAACTCAATCGGCGATTCCTGCACCGTACAAAATCCCTTCTAATTGCTCATCATCGTCGATTTCTTCAAGTCTTGCTTGCTTTCGATTTTTTGAAATTTTCAAAGTCGACTGGCCCCTTAAGAAAAAATAGCGAAAATTACCTATTTTTTCCTCGCCTAAAGGTATCTCCCCTTCGAGTGATTTGTCTCTTGTTAGGGTATCAAAAATGTGAGGTCGGGTTGAAATTCCGAACTTTGAATGCTCCGACGGTTTAAAATTCCGAATTTTAATGTTGAGAAATTCAAGATGGGGCCGGGTTGAAATTTCGAACTTTGAATGGTCAGAACGCTCAAAACTCCGGAAAAATAGTACCTCGAAAGATCAAAACTCCGAAAGAATTTCACACGAAAGACCAAAACTCCGAAAATCTTAACACCGTCAAAATAATTCGGCTATGGAAGACTTAAAAGTTTAAAAATTTTCAATAAATCGACGAATTCTTTTAAGAATTTGTCTTGATTAAGAGAGATCCTAGAAATTACAAGGTTCATCAAGATTATGCCAGCGAAAGTCTACACAGTTGACTGTAAATAATGTAGAACGTATAACACCGTCTAGACAAATTTCAAAATTGACGTAAAATCACTTCTTAATGAAAAAACAATTCTTAAAATAATTCGTCAATTTATTGAAAATTTTGAAACTTTTAAAACTTCCACGAATTATTTTGACGGTGCGCAGATTTTCGGAGTTTTGGTATTTCATGTACAATTCTTTCGGAGTTTTCATCTTTCGGGGAAGTATTCTTCCGGAATTTTGAGCGTTCTGATCATTCAAAGTTCGGAATTTCCACCCGACCCCAAAAATGTTCTTTCGTGATTTGGCTATTGATTTAGGATTGTTTCGTACCAAAGTAGCCAAATACCATGGTACCGAATCGTTCATTGACCGATAGTCGGTACTCGAGCTTTATCAGCCTGCCCGAAACGTTCTCCAAACATATGCACAATATTCGAGTATTCTTTTCGACATATGTCAGCATGCCTGATGGCTACTGCTGATCCGTCTATATTTGTTTGACGGGGCGGATATGTGGAATGATAAAGATAATAATTAACGCGCGTGCGCGCGAAATAATTCACCATCTGCAAATTATTCGTACGGGAGTGCCTACTTAATATGCTGGAACGAGACATCGCTAGATCGTTGCCCATAACGATTGATCCGGGGCTCTTTTATCGAAGACGCACACGACGTATATCTACACCAATTTATCCAGCGTTTTATTGGATAAACGTATTTGATTTTTTTCCTTTTTTGTTTGCACCGATTGAACACCCTGGCAAACATATTGTCCCCCACTCTTACAGTCGAATATCTCGTGCATTATCACTGTGGAAATATTTCGATATTTTTAGGCGGCAATAAAGAAAGTAATAATGGAATTTTTTTTTATTGACTTAGAGTTTGACGTTTAACTGTCTGTCGAAAGATTGGATGCTCTCTCTCTCTCTCTCTCTCTCTCTCTCTCTCTCTCTCTCTCTCTCTCCCTCCTCTCCCCTCCCCTCCCATTTGCCACTTGATACTTTAAGCGCTGAGTTCCATAAATAAAGTATTTTTCTATTTATAAATATATGCAAGGTAACAATTATTTTACTTTTATATTTTAATTTTTTTAAATATTAATTAAATAAAAACTACTTTTTTATTTTAATTTATTATTAAAGGTGGTCATGTATTTTTGGAGGGGTCTTCTCACTTTAGATGCTAGAAAGGCTATTTTTATGAATTTTTTGATAGGTTTATATTATAGATATTGATATAAAAGTTGTTACACTTAAGGGGCTATACCAGTGTGAACGCTGAAAATTTGGATGATTTTCGAAAAAATTTTGGAAGAAAAGTACTCAATTAAATGTGTCGGAAAATTGAGAATATGTTTGGCTATATTTGACCTATATTACATAATTTTTTCATAGAAAAATATTGAGATCCAGGTGACTTATGCGCTGCCTTCGGAGGCGCAAAAAAAGTTCCTCCACTGCTGACACGATTCCGGCCGGTTGAGTAGCTGTAACCGAAAAATGAAAAAATGTCGTTAAACTGGAAGGTATTTCCTGTACAATGACGTAGGATTTTCGATAATTATCAAAATCTAACAAAATGGCGTAGTTATGAAAAAAGTCTGTTTTCTTGCCTCTAAAATGGTCGTTTTTTCAATGCCAAATCGTCAATTTTCATCCAATCAAAAGTATCCTACGTCATTGTAGAGTAAATATATTCAAGAGTACTCAGTTCAAATTTCAAGTCAATCGGATAATTGCTCTTTGAGTTACAATGTCAGCAAAATTGAAAAATCTCTTTTCGAGAAAAACGCGTTTAAAGATTTAACTATCGATTTCCGCAAGATAAAATGATATTGCTATAAATGATATAAATGATAATGATATTCTTGAAAGTATAAACTGTCGAAAAAGGCGAAAAAATCGATTTTTTGAAAGTTTCACACTAGTATAGCACCTTAATAAATACACTTTCGAAATACACTTTAAAAAATTATTTATTTAAGTCACTTTTTATAGACGAAAATGGTAGTTAAAAAATGTCCTAAAAAGATTGTAGGTCTGCGCTGTTGATGAAATCTCGGAGATGGATCATCCGAAACAAAAAATCAAACGGTTGTAGATTTAGTATGTTAATGGCTATAGCGCATGTCGTACGATTTTTGATATATGCAAAAATAACAAAATGGCAGACATTTTTCGAAAAAAACAAAAAAATCGTGTTTTTTCGCCGTTTTTGGCAAAAAAAATAGTAAATATCAAAATTTAAAAAAAATGTTAATATGCGCCATAGCCATAGTTCAGTAGGTCAATAGGTTCAGTAGTTACGAAAAATGTATCAACACGCCGTCGAAAAACGTTGTTTTGAGAAAAACGCGATTAAAGTCACTTGGGTTACGTAAATACATACATTAAAAAAAATGTATTTCGAAAGTGTATTTATTCGGTGTAACAACTTTTACATCAATATCTATAATATAAACCTATCGATAAATTAATGAAAATAGCCTTTTTTAGGGTCTAAAGTGAGAAGACCCCTTAATATTCTCGGACAGAGATCTTGCAACTAGGAAACATGATTTTTAATGATTTTTGCAAGCCCTTTTCGAAAAAAATATAGCGTATTTGGGTGATGAGTAGTATGAGGCTAGAAAAAATTGAGCATATTGCAAATAACCTAAATTCCATTTTCCGTACAGCAGAATGAAGATAATTAAACTCCGCAAACGAAACACGCCTGAATTTTTTTGTGCCTTCCGTCATCGATAAAAATTACTAAAGATGCATTTTAGAAAGAATTAATGGAATCCAATTAAAGTTAAAAAATGCCTGTAAGAAGTATTTTTATTCGAATTTCAATTATCTTTATTCTGTTGAACATAAAATGCAACTTTGATTTTTTTACACCTATATGAGGTGTTATGTTTGAATATATTTCGTAATGAATCATCAGAATATATAAATATATAAATATATAAATAAATAAATATAAATAATATATATTTATATATATATATATATATATATATATATATATATATATATATATATATATTATATGTGGGCAAACAGAAGAATTGCAAATACAAGAAATCGGTAAAAGGGCAAGAAAAAATTGGTCGAAGCTTCTCCACGTCCGTGAGAGACAGGTGCGAATTAATACACTGTGGGATAAAATCGGGGTCGTTGGCCCGTTCGCGAACTTGACCTACTGTCACACTTGTAACCCTTGAGAGGCGGTCGCGTGCACGCTCGAGGCTGCTTCGGCGCGTGTTCGTTCATAAACGACTGCAGGAAAAGTACAGCGCGCTGTGAATTATCCGAAAATTTTCAACTTTTCCGAATGAATTCTTGGAGAGAAGTAATTTTTTATCCAATCCTGTCGGCTGGGTAACCAAAAGATCATAAAAAATTGTATGGAAATAGTGCGAATGGAGAAATCGTTTTTTGGAAAAATGTAATTTGTTTTTGTAACGTCGAAAATATTCGTATTCGAAAGAAGTTTGTTTAAATATTAGAATCTTTTAAATATTAATTTTATATAATATTCATTTATAATTAAATTTTAATTCAATGCGATATTAATGAATTCTTCAATATTAGTTTAATGTGATATTAATTAATTTTTAAATATTCATTGAAAAAATAATTGCAGATAACTTCGTCAGTTTTTTTCTTTTGCGTTAAATTCAATTTCGTCAAAGAATTTGTTGTTGTATCTTTGAAAATATTCGTATTATAAAGACGTTTGTTTAAATATTAAAAAAAAATTTGTATTAATTTTATATAATATTCATTAATAATTAAATATGAATTTAATGTGATGTTAATTAATTCTTCAATATTAATTTAATGTGATATTGATTAATTATTAAATATTCATAAAAAAAATAACTTCAGATAACTTCGCCAGTTTTTTTCTTTTTCGTTAAATTTGATTTCGTCAAAGAAATTGAAACGAGCTGGTAGTTCGTGCCCTGAGGATAAATCGTATTCTAGAGATTGAGAGCGTCTTACCGATCACTGGTTCGTTGTCTCCGATCGGTCTGTCAGAGAATGCCAAGAACTTACGTTGCTCTCATCTCAGGGACTAGAGAAGCGGAAAGCGTCCGTACCGATCGGGCAGCTGTGTTCGAATGTACCGAATCTCGGTAATGCAGAGAATTGATTATCTCCACTTTATTATCAGGTTCAAAAAAACTCAACGATTTATACGTGTGGATGATAAATATATTTGCTTCAAACGCAATTCTTAATTATTTTTTAGTACACAAAACTCGTTAATTTGAACATTAAAAATTCACTTATCCCTTTTTGACATAAAAAATTGAATTTTTCTGAATGATTTTTCTAAATTTTCAGTGTTTCATATATAAGCACGCAAAATTTCATGTTTATATATGAAACACTGAAAATTTAATTACGTTTTTCTTACATCCAGACCTTAACTTTTTTGAATGTTATTTTAACACACATATTATTTTTATTTCAATACAGAACATTCAATTATCTTTTCTTGATATGCAAAATTCATTTTTTTTAAAAGGTTATTTTAGCACAAAAAAATACATTTTTATTTATCGCGAAAAATTCAATTATCTTTTATTCACATCCAAAACTCATTTTTTTCAAATGTTTTTCTAACACAAAACTTCATTTTTATTTAAACATCGAAAATTCAATAATTTTCTTTTCACATCATGCAAAATTCATTTTTTTAAACGTTATTTTAACACACAATATTTCATATTTACTTTAACACTAAAAATTCAATTCTCTTTTTGTGACATTCAAAACTGAATTTTTTAAATGTTATTTCAACTCACCAAATTTGTTTTTTTATTTTAATGCAAAAAATCCAATTATCTTTCTTGGACACCCAAAGTTCAATTAAACATTTTTTTTTACTTCAATACGAAAATTTCATTTTCACGTTAACAGCAGAAATTAAATGATCTTTTCTTGTCATACAAAGTTCAATTAAGACAAAAATAATCGGAGCACTGAAAAATCAATTTTTTCAAATGTATCTATCTTTTTGGCATCCAAAATTCAATTTTCTAAACATTACGTTAACACCTGAAAGTCAATTTCGATTTTGATTCACGGATAGGGCGTAGCCGACGGAGTGACGAGATGTGTGCAATTTAATTTCGCCTTCGTATCCAACAGGATATGATCTGAGTGACCGCGACATAATGCAGTCTTTCGCGCTTTCACGACTCTCGTAATTACGCTACGGGACTTTCATCGCAATTACACCAGTTAATTGCGCCTAGACATACTCTACTATGTGTTACACATACATTATAAATTAGTGCACATAAATATGTTTATGCTATGGGTTTTTTAATAAGAGTAATTGTGGTGTTGTTTTCTAAACGTTACCGAGGCCAAAACAACATTTTATTTTTAAATTTGATAGGTGAAAATTATGGCTCTTTAATATAATGATGAAAAAAGGGCAGCCTGTAAATTACGGAGAGTCGAACGGCTTATGGATGAACGTTCAACTACGTCGCAATTTTTAAATACATTTTTGAGAAAGATAATCGTTAGTCGAGGCATCCATTAAAAATAGACTGGATTTTAATTGAAAATAGCGTACAATTTAATTGAAAGTAGGTTACTCCGTAGACTGACATTTAATTAAAGATTGCATGAAGTATAGCCTAGAATTAAATACAAAATTAGGTTTAGTTCAATGATGAATTTAAGGGGAGATATAAACTTAGGAGCCGGAAAAAAGTTCATTTTTGTGAATTTTTTCAAGGAAAACTTTTTGAAATTTCGGATTGCGGTTTTAATTATCTAAAAGTATATACATTCAAAAATATGTTTAATTTTCGTTATTTAAAAATATCAAAAAAATACAAGGATATTGTATGATGCTTGGAGCGTCGTAAAAAAATCTGCGTATACGGTACCCACTGGCGTTTGTTCAAAAATCATCTGAAAATACAAACCAAAAAGATTATTCAATTAGATACTATAATCTAGTACTTGTCATAGCCGATTTTGAAAATACCGATTTATGACAAAATGGCGGACGTTTGAACGTAAATAGTGATTTTTGGGCAAAAAATTAGTTATTATTTTGTCTATAAAACAAAAACTAAGTAACGGAAAAAAAATCCCATGACAAGTACTAGATAATAGTATATAGAACAACCACAAAAAACCTCAAGGCAATCGGTTCATTGGTTTTCGAGAAATTTTGGGTACCGATTTGAGAAACGTGGTTTCGAGAAAAACACGTTTGAAAATTTGGGAATGAATAAATCATGAAATTTGTCAACTTACATGGAATCATCGATACCAGGCCCATAGTGTAGGTCTTCTACGGTCGACGAAATGTTCATAGCTTCTAAATCCTCTCTACGAGGGTGGGGTGAAAAGTTTCCGGCCTGACCAAGAAAAACGATGTTTAAAATTTTTTTTGCTTCATTTTTTAACATAATCTCCATCAACACTGATACATTTCTCATAACGGTGTTCTAATTTAGTTATACCAGTTTTAAACGTAGATTCGTCAAGCTCCTCAAAATACTGATTTACAGCTTCGATAACTTCTTCGTTGCTCTTAAATCTTTTTCCGCCAAGCCATTTTTTGAGGTTAGGAAACAGGTAATAGTCGCTGGGGGCTAAGTCTGGAGAGTAGGGAGGATGCGGCATCAATTCAAACTTCAATTCGTGGATTTTGGACATGGCAACAATCGACGAATGCGCTGGTGCGTTATCGTGATGAAACAAAACTTTTTTCTTCGCCAAATGAGGTCATTTAATTTGCACCTCGTGCTTCAAACGTTGCAATAACTCTGCGTAGTATTGACCAGTGATAGTCTTACCCTTTTCAAGGTCATCAATGTATATGATTCCTCTCGCATCCCAAAAAACAGTAGCCATAACCTTGTTTGCCGATAAAATTGTTTTTGCCTTCTTTGGGGTTGGTTCCCCTTTTCCAACCCACTGTTTTGACTGTTCTTTATTTTCAGGAGTGTAGTGGTGGACCCATGTCTCATCAACAGTTATGAATCGACGCAAAAATTCGTTTGGATTACGCCTATACAGCGCCAAATTGTCGGTAGAAATGGTTTTTCGAAGCAGTTTTTGGTCGAGCGTTAGCAAACGCGGCACCCACCTTGCACACTGCTTTTCCATGTTCAAATGGTTGTGCAAAATATTTCGCACACGTTCAGCTGACATCCTACAGATCTCAGCTATCTCATGCACTTTCAACCTGCGGTCTTCCAACACTATTGTATGGATTTTTTCAATCATCTCTGAAGTTGTGACTTCAACGGGCCGTCCTGAGCGAGGCTCGTCAGAGGTGCTCACACGACCCCTTTTAAATTCAGAAACCCACTGCTTAATAGTTAAATATGATGGGGAGGAGTCTCCTAGTGCTGAATTCATCTCTTCTTTCATTTGTTTTGGTGTAAAACCTTCAAATGGAAGTATTTGATGACAGCACGTTTTTCCAATTTTTCCATTTTTACGAAACCAACGGAAGCGTCTCGCGCAATGTGCTCTCAAACGCAAACTAACGTAGCGATTGGGCTGAAACTGTACATACAAGCTCGGTAGGAATGGTACTGTAGGACGCCGCTCCAAAACTAGACCTAGTGGCACCATCTCTTGGTCAGGCCGGAAACTTTTCACCCCACCCTCGTATATCTCTCCTTTTAAAAATTAGTCGAAGTATAGTCTTCAATTCGAATTGAAAATTATTTTAATTCTAGCTGAGACTTAAATAAAAAAATGATGGCAGGCGAAAATTGATTATTCGGAAATTTAGTAGAATTAGTTAAAGATTAATTGAAATTTAGGGAATTGATAACAGTTCCTGAGAAATAAAAAAAATATCATTTTCGAAAATAAATAAAAAAATATATGCCCATGAATATGTGTATGTTCTGGGTTTTTTAAAATAAGATTAATTGTTGGGCTTTGTTTTCTCAACGTTACAGCGGCCAAAACAGCATTTAAATAAATTCCCCGTCTGTTTGTCTGTTTTGCATCGAATACTCTTTTGCATATCTATGCAAAATTTTGCATAGATATACACCGCCGTCCGAAAGTTTTCAAACACTTCAGATAATTGCAAAACTTTCAATCACTGGCTGTCTCACAAATAATGTGAGAATAATATAATTCATTTAATTTATTATTTTACGAGGATACCATATACCTTTATGTAATAAACTGTTCCTTAAGGGGTCTTCTCACTTTAGACGCTACAAAAGGCTATTTTCATGAATTTTCGATAGCTTTACATTATAGATACTGATATAAAAGTTGATACACTTAAAGAATACACTTTCGAAATACATTAAACATTTTTTAAATGTATTTATGTAACCCAAAAATACGGGTTTTTCTCGAAACAACGTTTTTCAACGGCTTGTTGATAAAATCTTCGAAACTACTGAATCGATCCTTGTGAAATTTTAACCACATAATCTTTACAACTATAGCGCATGTCAAGGATTTTCATAAATTTTGATATTTACTTTTAAAAAACGGTAAAAAACACGTTTTTTTGTTTTTTTTTTTTCGTTTTTTTGCGTCATTTTGTTATTTTTGCTTATATAAAAAATCGTATGCTATGCGCTATAGCCATTAACATACCGACTCTAAAACCGTTTGATTTTTTTGTTTCGGATGATCCACCTCCGAGATTTCATCAACAGCACAGACTTACAATTTTTAGGACATTTTTTTAACCACCATTTTCGTCTGTAAATCGTGACTTAAATAAACAATTTTTTTTAAATGTATTTCGAAAGTGTATTTATTAAATGTAACAACTTTTATATAAATATCTATAATATAAACCTATCAAAAAAGTATGAAAATAGTATTTCTTAACGTCTATAGCGAGGAGACCCCTTAAAATATTCTTGAAAGTTCACACTATAACAATATTTGAAAAAATACGATTTTTGGAAGTTTCCAGTGAGGAATACCCCCTTTAAAAAAACTATGGCAGACAGAAATATTTTAGTTCGCGTGAAAACTATAGACGTGCCGACTATATTATGATAATTTGAGCGAAATCCGTGCAATAGTTTTCGAGGTAACATGGAAGCAAATTTGAAAAATACAGTTTTGAGAAAAACGCGTCTAAAAGTTCAAGTACGATTTGCCGGGTCCACATACACGCATACATTTTTTATAATTTGTGCACAATTTTTTTTTTGAGGGCCTTGAGGGGTTAGGCCACAGTAACGGGTATAAAATCATGTGCGAATTCAACAATTATTTTTCGTCCGAAAAAGTGACTTGCTCATAAAATTAATTACACATCTATTTAACATGAATATCAAGCTGTTAGAATTTTTTTTTCGATGTACAAAATGGCCGACTACTAAAATTTTCTTTTGTTATCTTTTTTTAGGCGCTCCGCGGCGTGACATTTAGCATCCACATTGTTTTACCTAGAACAAAAAACAAAAATTCTCGTCAATCTACATTGGAATACCCAGAGCAGTACGTACGGAATTTAAAAAATATTGTTTTATTCAAAAGTTGTAGGTATTTGAATTGAATGAATTTTCAATGAAAAATTTCGTATAAAACTGCTTGTAAAATGAAAAGTTTTCGATTAATCAGAAATTCCGTACGTACTTCTCTGCGAAATGCCATTAGGAACGTAACTTTTCAATTTGAAGTAAATTGAGTGAAAATTGTTCAAATTATTTGTCACGCCAATTGGAAAAAAGCTGTTTCGAGAAAAACGCGTTTAAGGCGTTACCCCCACTTGTAGCGCAAAAAAGGCCTTTTTCATGAATTTTTTTAAAGAAAACTACAAAACTTTTTTAATCGATCAATATACCATCTTAAAGAACACATCTTGGAGAACTTTCAGTAATTTTTTTATTGAAAAATATTACATTGTTTAGTGGCAAATGGCCGTCAATGAAATAATGTTTTTATATACACGGTTTGCGGTGACCAACATTGCGGCGAAGTGGATCATCTGAAAAAAAAATGCGGATGGATTTAGTCAAATATAAGTATAAACTAGTCTTTAATCGAAGGATTTTAACAAATATTCATTTTTCACAAAATGGCGGACAGTCAAAGTTAATGGTTCGATTTTAACGAAAAAAAAACGGCCGTGTTTTGGCTATAAAACGGCCATTTTTTTCCGAAAAAAAAAATCGAACGATGAAAGACTACATTTTTATGTATTAAATAAGCCTGCAAAATTTCAAGAAGATCGGTTCATTAGTGTTCGAGTAATCTTGGTCACCGACTTCAGAAATGCCATTTTGAGAAAAACGCGTTTAAAGTTTCAATTTCCGGTCGTTTACACAACGGATTCTTCTCTTTCAACGCTCATGTCTCAGTCAATTTTGTTCGGATCGACTTGAAATTTTCAGGACATATTCTCAGATACTTATACTTCAAAAAAATGCAATAAAAAATCAATTTTTTCAAAATCGCAAGTGGGGGTAACCCCTTAAAGTTTTCGGTACTCTATGGCCCTGTCAGAGGAGGGCTTACGTTATACGCTCAAAGTCGGTGAAAAGAAATGTCTCGCTATAAATCGAATAGTAAATTATTCTTATAATGATAAAGCACCGTTTTAGCGAAAAAAAATGATTTTTTGAAAGTTCTACTGTGGCGTTACCCCTTAACCTAGCCCATGTTTCTCTAGTTATTCTCTCGATGCCCTTCTCTTCACAATACCCTTCCATTTCTATATGTTGTTTTCGATTTTTGTACTCCCTATCATACGTCGAACTCTCAAATTTATTCCAGTCTTGTTGTATTTCCTGGTCGGTTTGTATGCGCGTATACATCGCTATGCTAACATACACCGTCATATATCATATTTAATCCGAGACTTTCATCGTAATTCCACCGGTATTTTCTCGATTCGCGACCGTCCGCCTTGTAATTACGACACTCTCTCTCGACTAAAAGTAGGGACAGATTTAATCTCACGGGATGGCACGAAGAATCGCGCGAACGTCGCGAAACGCGAAGACGTCAGCTGACGAACGAAACGAGAGAAACTTTAATTTTCAGGTAGGATGAGGAAAAAAACGTTCACTATCGCTATGCGCTCTGTCGTGACTGGGGGAGCGTTGGTAGCATTCAACTAGGTGAAAATTATGCCTCGTTAATGTAATGATGAAAAAAAGGGCAGCCCATAAATTACGGAGGTCGAACGGCTTATGGATGAACGTTGAACTATGTCGAGGTTTTTTCAATGCATTTTTGAGAAAGAAAATTATTAGTCGATACATTCATTAAAAATAGACTAGATTTTAATTGAAAATAGCGTACAATTTAATTGAAAGCAGGTTACTTCGTCGACTAACATTTAATTAAATATTGGATAAAGTATAGCCTGGAATTAATTTCAAAATTAGTTTTAGTTAACGGATGGATTTAATTACACATTAGTTAAAGTGTAGTCTGGAACTCAATTGAAAATTATTCGAGTCGAGACTTAAATTAAAAACTAATTGCAGGCAAAAATGAATGATTCGGAAATTTAGTAGAATTAGTTAAAGATTAATTGAAATCTAAAGAATTTAGCACAATTCTTGAGAAATATAAAAAAATATCATTTTTGAGAAAAATGGGAAATCTACAATTGATCACCAAAAAACCTGAAAAATATAAATATAAATTATTTTTGACAAATAATCACATAACTAGCTTTGACATATTTACTCATTATTATTATTAAAACTTTAGTTATTATTATTCATGGTCGGTGCAATTTCTTTTTAGCCCTGAATAGAGTGAGTAAGTGAGAGAGTGAGCGAGTGAGTGAGTTAGTGAATGAGTGAGTGAAATAGTGAATGAGTTTGTGAGTGAGTTAGTGAGTGAGTTAGTGAGTGAGTTAGTGAGTGAGTTAGTGAGCGAGTGAGTGAGCGAGTGAGTTAGTGAATTAGTGAGTGATTGCTTTAGTGAGTGATTGCTTTAGTGAGTGATTGAGTTAGTGAGTGATTGAGTTAGTGAGTGATTGAGTTAGTGAGTGATTGAGTTAGTGAGTGATTGAGTTAGTGAGTGATTGAGTTAGTGAGTGATTTAGTTAGTGAGTGATTGCGTTAGTGAGTGATTGAGTTAGTGAGTGATCGAGTTAGTGAGTGATCGAGTTAGTGAGTGATCGAGTTAGTGAGTGATCGAGTTAGTGAGTGATCGAGTTAGTGAGTGATCGAGTTAGTGAGTGATTGAGTTAGTGAGTGATTGAGTTAGTGAGTGATTGAGTTAGTGAGTGATTGAGTTAGTAAGTGATTGAGTTAGTGAGTGATTGAGTTAGTGAGTGAATGAGCGAGTGAGTGAGTTAGTGAGTTTGTTAGTGACTGAATGAATGAGTGAATGAGTGAGTGCGTGAGTGAGTGAGTGTGTGAGTTAGTGAATGACTTAGTGAGTGAGTTAGTGAGTGAGGGAGTGAGTTAGTGAGTGTGTTAGTGAGTGAGTTAGTGAGTGAGTGAGTGAGTTAGTGAGTGTGTTAGTGAGTGAGTAAGTGAGTGAGTGAATGAGTGAGTGAAGAGTGAGTAGGAGCGAGAGAGAGAGAGTGACAGAGAGAGAAAGGATTCCAATCTACCAAACGTCCGTTTCCCAGATGATCGACGTTTCATTGAAAACGGCAAAATCCAGCCATGTATCTGACTGACGTGACTGGAGGTGAAGACAATCCCCCTCTCATTCCAAAAGAGTCAAATCTCTCTAAATGTCGTATGAAATCCTATCGAAAATCATATAGTATGCTTCAACCTTCGTGAAAAATATTCAAATTCTATTTCGAAAAAAAGTCCGAAAATGGTTTAAAAAATAAATTAATAAATTTTAACACAAGTAAGCACTAAACAAACAATAACGCGCTTTTGCGCGTCATTGTGCACCGATCTGAAGATTTTCTTAAATGGCATTTACTGAAATTGTACAATCGTTGAATTCTTTCGGTTTGGAAACTTCTAGGTTATTCATTTTTTAAAGAAAGTCTTCGGGACGTTTGTCATTATTTGAAGGAGACACTCAAAAGCGCACACACATATATACAATAAATATTTCAAAGTTTTATCTTCGTAGAGATAAAAGTTTTTCTACCAGCGAAGGTATGGGAGATAAGCAGAACATTCCATAGACGATTTTATATATTGTTTCGACTATATGAGTGGAAATGATCTAACAACGTATACATATATATATGTTGGAAAATAATTACGATGATGTATACACTAAACCCAATAATTCAGAAATCGTTTTTTTTTCGCCAAAATTTCGACCTCTTTTGAATCGCAATTTCTCTGTGAAAAATAATCGCAGAAGAAAAGTAAAAAAAACACTTTGAGGGTGAATCTTCGGCTTAAGGAGTAAGGCCACTGTAACGGCCCAAAAAAAAAGGTTTTTTCACTAATTTTTTGCTCCCGAAATTGAAGGTATTTGAAAAAAAACTTTTAATGGTGTTATCGGGCATACATTAAACTTTATTATAAAATTTTTTTACAGTAAAAAAAAACAAAATGGCGGTTCCACAGCTATCTTCCCGGGACATGTTTTGCTTCCAGGGCTCCGCGGCACGCAGCACCACTGGTGCACTTTTGAATCTAGAACAAAAAAAAACCATTAATCTAGAGGGCTATAGCTAGAGAATGTCGATCGGATTTTAAAAAGTATCAATTTTTGTGGATTTGGCGTGCGTTTGAAAAAAAAATTGATTTTTGACGAAAAAAACGGCAAGTTTTTTGTTAATAAAAAATCAATAAATAAAGTTCTTGAAAATTCCAATCGACATTGTCAAGATAATGTAAATGTTCACATCTGGTTAAAATTTCAAGTAAAAAAAATGAAAATTGTTCGAGTTATGCTGCGTGCCATTTTGAAAAACCGTGTTTCGAGAAAAACGCGTTTAAAGTTTTGCGAATAGTTTTTTATTGGAAAAAATTAAAAAAAGAAGTTTCGGCGAAACTTAAACTATTTTTTATTTTAAACTTAAACTATTTTTTAAGCCAATAAAAAAAAATCGATTTTTCAAAAAATTTACAGTGGCCTTACCCCTTAAGAATTGCAGTTGAAAAAAAAATTCGCTTTTTTTCATCAAGTTATTGTTTGTCAAACGATGAAAAAACACAAGTTGGACAAATTGACCCAATTTTGAGATTGTGCACGGGAAACGATTTTTTTTGTTAAACCGCTCTGGCAGTCTTCAAGAACATACATTTCGTTTCCATTTCGTCGTTTATCGAGCTCTGTACGATTTTTTTGTCCCAAATTATGGACTCCCAAAATAAAAAGTGCATATTCCGCATTTGAAAGGTCATAACTCGGGCAAAAAAGATCGCACTCCATGGACAAGGTGTGCATTGGAAAGCTGAGTTCTTTTCCTATGAAATTACGAGTAAAGCACTTTTTAAAGGTTTTTTTTGTAACTGCGACAAGTGGTTTTAGAGATTGTGGAAATCTCAAAACTTACAGATACTTTTGGGCGAGGAAAAATTTGCTGATTTTCAAGATTTTTTTAAAGGAAATATACCTTTATCATTTTTGAGACTTAGGGTATGTTTTATTACTACTTTTGGCTGTTACATGGTATTTTTTTATTTTAATTAATCTTTAAAGATAGAGGAGGTATGGTACGGTCTTCTGAACGGATTGGGGTGGATGTTGTCTGACGGCGTGACACGTAGCGGCAACTGGCTTAATCTGAAAAAAATCCAGCGAAGGTTTTTCTTTCATTAACACTCATACGCTGAATATGAACCAAGAGAAACTGAGAAATGTTAAAAACCTATGAAACGGCAGTCTTTGAAGCAAAAAAATTGAATTTTCCCAAAAAAATTGCCATATTTTGCAATGAAAAAATAGTTTTTTTGAAATTTTCAAAAAAATTGAGGTTCATGTTTTAGGCAATAAGGTTAGCAAGATTTGTACAGAATTTCACCAGAATCGGTCGATTAGTTTTTCAGCTATACGTCACGCCAATTTTGAAAATTCAGTTTAGAAGTCCATGCCATAGCTCCGCTACATTTAAAGATGAATAAAAAATAAAAAATACCATGTAACAGCCAAGAGTAGCAATAAAACGTGCCCTGAGTCTTAAAAATGGTGAGAAAATCTTTCCACTAAAAAAAATCATGAATATCAGGAATTATTTTTCCTCGCCCCTCAAAAGTGGCGTAGGTCCATCAAGAACCAATAAATCCTCAAAGTTTTTCTGACATTTGTGTGTCGAAGATATACCAAAAGACTATGTCAAAAAAATTCGTCGTGTCACGACGTCGCAAACGTATCGGGATTTTTCAACGCCCCGTTTGCCTTTACAGGAACCGTACGTTGAAGAAACGGTAGGGCGATCCTACGTGTCCTTATCTTCGAGTGACGCAAGGACCGGCGATACTTTTCGAATTTTCATGTTCGCCAGCTTGAATTGTCATTCCGTTACTGTCGCGTTATTCAATTATTGCCACTTACAGCGGACGATGAATAAAGTCGTCTATGCAATTTTTCGACTTATCTCCCGTAACGTCGTTGGCACGAAGCTTTATCTTTTGCTATTTTTGGCATGACGTTGCAATTTGCTTCGTGGACATGCAAACAAAATTCGTTCTTTTTGACTGCTCAATTTTGTTTGGCTCTTCGGTCTATGAAAAACGTTCGAACGTTTGTGTTTATGACTGGATAAAAATATATCTAAAAATTGATGCATTGCAATGGTGGAAAATTCGACGTTATGTTTTACGATTTTTTTATATAGAACCTTTCTTCGGAGGAGGAATTTAAGAGGTAAATAAGTAGAAGAAATACGTATAAATTTTAATATATAGCTGTAAAGGGATGTATGAGTAAAACTTATTTTACAACACTTTTGTATATGTATATATTAAAAAATTAAATTTAGGTAGGGCACTATTGTGACGGGCCGAAAAAGGTCGTCTTTTCCGATTTTTTTGTCTGCTAGATTATTTATTTGGGATTTGGAAAAAGGCATGTTATTAATCGTGGGTACATTGAACTTATTTTGTAAAAAAAAATTATGAAAAAAGTAAAAAATTTACAACGTTATTGAGGTATAGTATTATATATATAGGCCTGTATAAAAAATGTCATCCTACGGCTAGATCGATAACTTGGCAATTGTTGGTCTGCTTAATGAAAATAAAAAGTTTTATAATCTACATATATGTAGTTCTCCTCCTACGGAGCCGGTTGAAAAAAATCACATAATGGCGAGAGTTAAAAAAAGTGTAATTTTGGCGAACTGTACTTTTGGAACACTGGGTCATTTTGACCCTGACAAATTTGAAATAAAATGCTCACGTGTCCAAAAGTGAACGTTATCAATAATTTTTTACAACAATTCAATTTTATATTTTCCCAAATTTAAATATGCCGATATATTAAGAAATGTTTAAAGAGTATTCCGGATTTTTTTTTCAATGAAAATCGACTGAAGTGTTGTTAACGCAGATGACTGAAGTACTAACCGGGTCAAAGTGACCCAGTGTGTCAAAGCCGTGGGCAAAATATAAGTGTGTCTGGGGAGGGTTGAATATATTCGAAGGTTAAAAAAATACTAAATTAAAAAAACTACAGAAACCGCAATTACGGAAATTTTTGTTATTTAAAATTGAAAATCGGACAATTATAGCTAGAATTATGATGCCGGCCAGGTTGAAAAATGTCGTTTCGAGAAAAACGCGAATGAAAGTTTTATTTAGTATACGTGAATCATGTCACTACCTGCGCTCGCCAAATCGTCTGTAACTTGGTCAATTTTTACTATTTAAATTTGAATTTTTTTTGCACATATTCTTGAATATGTATATTTTGAGAAAAAGCAAAAAATCGAGGTTTTGACCCGTCACAATGGTGTCCCGTCTTAATATGAGAATAAATAAAATAAATAAAATTACATAATGTAAAATTCAAAATAAAATATGAATTTGAAAAATGAATGCAAAATTCAAAATAAAATACGAATTTGAAATATGAATGTAAAATTCAAAGCAAAATATGAATTTGACAAATGAATGTAAAATTCAAAATAAAATACGAATTTCAAAAATGAATGTAAAATTGAAAACAAAATATGAATTTGAAAAATGAATGTAAAATTCAAAATAAAATATAAATTTTACATCTTCTAATTATTCTCGAAATAATTGGAATAATCACCAAAGTAATATTCTCAACTTTTTCGATTCTGGCACCAAAGAAAATTCATTTCTTCCTAGTCTAGATACTGTTAGCCATTGGCACCTTCATTTTGTTCGAATAGTAACAATGAATGTTTCGCTTGCTTCTGTTCGACAGGGATCAAAGAGCTCTTGCAGGAGGACTGCTCGGCATGGGACACGATGAAGATCGCATTTGCCGAGTTCATGGGAACGGGCATATTGGTGCTTATGGGCTGCATGGGCTGCGTGGGAAGTCTCGGCGATGAGCCGAAGCCGTTGCAATCCTCACTTGGCTTTGGTCTTACAGTTATGATCGTAATTCAGGTGAGCTTATTTCCTAATGACGTCAAAATTCCGTTGGATTATTCAGCATCGATAATCATCGCTAATTGTCAGACCCGGAACGACGTAGTTTTCGGTAAATCAACGATGGATTTCATAATCCTTTCGTTGGCAAATAAACTGTTTAAAGTCTGCTTAAGGCACCACACCACGGTGCGTGCGCGGTACGAGGGTACATTTTTCGTAATTATTTTCGAGCAAGCGATGAATGGAATTTTTTTTATTAACACTCATAGTCAATATATACATATAGAAGACTGTGTACAAATTTTTGTACTCGAATGTAAAGTACAGTTTGCGGTGAACGCCGCTTCCAAGAGGACACTCCGACGAAATTGCTGGTCGGCGGTTGACAGCGATTGAGCCATACGGTTCATCTGAAAAATAAAATAAAAATATATTTAGAAACTAGACACATAGGTTTACAGCATCACGTAGGGGAATTTCGATATCTAAAAAAAAAATGGCGGTCCAGCGAATTTTATTTCCGATTTTCAT
>OZ023313.1:67364017-67371517 GCA_964007375.1 Ophion obscuratus | reverse complement strand
AAACGCAAACGTATGCAAACAAACCCAAACAAACTCTCCCCCACACACACGCGCACACTTACACCAGGGAAGTTCAAGACTTTACCTCCACGTGCTACATTCTGGATAGCGCCAAAATGGTTACAAAATGGTATTCTATCCTAAAAATTATGATCGTTATCAAAAAACGTTTCCTATAAAAGTTGTTAGTTTTGGCCTCACAATGTTTTTCGTGAAAACAAATTCATGGTCCCATTAAACAAAAGAATATGTCGGCCATCTTAACTTCCGCACTTTTCATTTTCGACCAAAAAAGATTTTTTAAACGTCCCCTTTTGAACCCCAAAATTTGATTATACTCCATACTCGATGGGAGCAGTATTTTTCGAGATAAATCAGGCGGAAGATTGAAATGGGACACCCGGTATATCCAGTGTGTCCTTATCACTGCCACCCGAAATAACTCTGTGATTATCGACTTCACAAAAAAAATGTTCCAGACAAAAGTTGTGCGGTGTGAAGGAGGCCATCGAATGCGACCAATTTTTTTTATTTCGTTGGGGGCCCTGTCACCTCCAGTTTTTAGGTGACCTTGAATGACCTTGAACGACTTTGACTCTCGAATGTTTTTCATGCGGTTTGAGGTGCTCCACAAGATGGTTGAAAAAAATGTACCATTCCCCTGATAAAAGTGGAGGTGACCTTCGCTGTGCGTTAGCACCTCCATCGAAATAAGAAAAATTTGTCGCATTTGATGGCGCCCTTCACATCGTACAACTTTTGTCTGCAACATTTTTTTGTGACGTCGATAATTGCCGAGTTATTTCAGGTGGCAGAGATAAGAGGGACACCCTGTATACACACACACACACATCTATATATATATATATATATATATATATATATATATATATATATATATATATATATATATATATATATATATAGATGTGTGTATATATGTATGTATGTATGTATGTATGTATGTATGTATGTATATAAATATATATATATATATATATATATATATATATATACATATATAAGTAATTGTTTTTTTTTTCGCACGCTAGGTCGTAACACCGCAAAGTCTGCTGTACGGAAAGGACGGACCGGAAACGGCGGCAAGTTTTTGCGTCACCGCGATCCACAAGGATATATCCCTCATTCAGGGTTTCCTAGTCGAAGTGATAGCTACCGCAATAATGATGCTGGTGAATTGCGGCGCTTGGGACGTTCGTAACGAGAGGAACACAGATTCGGGGGCCATAAAGTTTGCCTTGGCGGTGACGGTTTTGTGTTTGGCGTTCGCCCCCTACACGGGCTGCAGTATGAACCCGGCGAGATCTTTGGGTCCGGCCATATGGAACAACAGCTGGAGCGATCACTGGGTATTTTGGTTCGGACCGATCGCCGGATCCTTACTCGCCACCATCATGTATCGATCGATCTTTGGGGTTAAAGAATGTGATCGTGACGATGGCGCTGCGAGCGCCAACCATGCTGAGATCGAAAAACCCTAGGTAAGATTCAGACTTGGTCTTGGGGCGACACTTGGAGAAGCGTCGATCGCATTTTATCGGCGCGTGTGTTGTAGTTAGTTATAAATTATCCAGTGCGACCACTGAAAATTTGGATGATTTTCGGGAATTTTTTTGGAAGAAAAGTACTCAATTAAATGTTTCGGAAAATTAAGAATACATTTGGCTATATTTGACCTATATTACATAATTTTTTCATAGAAAAATATTAAAAACCCAGCGATCTTTGCGCTGCCTTCGGAGGCGCCAAAAAAAAGTTCCTCCACTGCTGACCTGATTCCGGCCGATTGAGTATCTGAAGCCGAAAAGGAAAAAAATGTTAAACTGGAAGGTATTTCCTGTACAATGACGTACGATTTTCGAAAAATATAAAAATCCAACAAAATGGTGTAGTTATGAAAAAAAGTCTGTTTTCTTGCCTATAAAATGGTCGTTTTTTAATGCCAAATCGTAAATTTTCATCCAATCAAAAATATCCTACGTCATTGTAGAGTAAATATATTCAAAAGTACTCAGTTCAAATTTCAAGTCAATCGGATAATTGCCCTTTGAGTTACAGTGTCAGCAAATTTGAAAAATCTCATGTCGAGAAAAACGCGTTTAAAGATTTAACTATCGATTTTTGCAAGATAAAATGATAGAGATACAGCCTTGAAATTTTTACAGGATATTCTTGGAATTATTAGCTGGCGAAAAAGGCAAAAAATCGATTTTTTGAAAGTGTCACACTGGTATAGCCCCTTAATGTTAGTTAGAAATTTATGATTTTTAGGGTTTCTTAGACACCCATTGAATTTTGGCGTGTTTGTCTTTTTAAGCAGAAGGATCCAACACCCTTTTACATTCTTACTTACAAATAAAATTACCTGGTCCCTGTGAAATAATTTATTTTGGATGAAAAGAAAAAGGTTTTCGATTTGAGGAGGTTCTGTCCACTATAGAAAAATGTTGCCTGTACAAGCCCACTTTTGCAAGATAATTGAGTTTAATCGTAATGATTTTTACAAACTTGATTAATCAAACGCGACTATAATATTGATTTAATAATTGAATTTCAATATTATATAATAATGTACGTTATTTTATATTTTCGAAATGATTATTATTTACATATTATAGGATCAAATATATTGAAAACGATTGACTTAATAATTATTTAATTAATATTACAATATTATTATTGTTAATTTTAGCTGATTCCAATACACTGTCGCTTAATGATCAACATATTAATTCCTAACTTTTCTGAAAATAATTTTGAACCGTCAAGTTAATTATTTTCTTAAAGTTTACGAATTAAGTGAAAGTTTACAAATTAGCGCAGGATCCAAGAACCGATCAATCGATTCATTAAATTCTCAAATTAAAGTTGACATATCATTAAATCAAATGTTTCTACCAACAGCGGATTTGATCTTTTCCCCCGTTGTCAGGAAAGAGCGTGGGCTTTCTATTTGGTGTTTCGCGACAAATCGATCGCCTCTGACTCCACCGAATGGACAACGCGAATCTCCATTTGATGCTGAATATGCCCGACCGCAGAGTCTTCAAAAACGAGGAACTCCATACTTGCCTTGACGCAGACTGGTGAATCGCGTGACGTATCAACTTTCAATTCCGAAGGGAGACAAATTTCCCATACGCGCGAAGGAACTTCGTGATTAGAAACTTTGATGTTCACTTTCGCCCACTGGGAAGTGACGTTTTTTCATCGGCACGCAGAGGGGAAACATCAATAAGTCCAGACGATAACATCAACCATTGTGACGAGAAAATACTTGATCGCTGTATTTGTGCGTCCGTTGCATGATGAGATTTTTCGGCCAATTATTCCCAATGACTGATAACTTGTGCAATCAAAGTAGAGTTCGTTGATCGAGATAGTGTGTACATGTGTTTGTGTGTGTCGGGATTAAAATAACGCGGTGAAACAAAATTGATTTACAAAGATCGAATGATAAGAGACCGTGATACTACGGAGTCGCGCACACAGTGCGAGATTTACTTGCCTTGCTCTCGCGGGATCACGAAAGTCGAAGTAACAAAATTAGCGACGTTGGTGGACTCGAGGTAAATTAGCCCTAGATCCTCGTCGTCGAAGCTACCGAAACGAGAAGCTAAAGTTTTAATTGCAATCCGGTTGGTATTAGCCGTGCACTGTCCGAGACACCACTCTGTCGCGTGTACGGACAGGGTGTACCAAATGTGTCGTCAAACTTTTACAGATTCGATAGATCACGAAATTCCGAAGAGAAAAGTCCTTATCAATTTTTGTCTGAGATGCACCGTTGCGGAGATATCACGCAAATACTGACAACCAATCTGCCGCGCCCCTCGGAAGTGAGAGGGGGAACAGGGCGTGGCGCGCGCTCTCACTGGATGCTTACAACCACGTGGTACGTCTCGCCTCGCCGGCGCACTGGATTGGCTATTCCTGATCGATGAATATCTCGGCAACGGTGCATCGTAGAGAGAAGTGGCTCGGGACTTTTTTCTTCAGAATCCCGCGTTCTGTTGACTGCTTGAGCGTGAATTTTGGGAATCTCCTTTTCCCATAAAAATATCTGTACACGCGCACACAAAACATCTCTCGTTTTGTATATAATACTAACAGTGTATATTTTTTACATACATGCATCAACGAGAGATTTTTCTAAATTGCGATAGTATTAAACTAAAAACAAAATAAGCACAATGACCATAAAACGTGTACCTTTTGAATAAGTATTATACATTAGGGTTTAAGTAAATTATTGGCATATCTGGAGGGTCGTTATCTGTGTATCCCAGACGACTCTCGCGATTCGATCATTTTTATATCGATAAATGCAGCTACAATATATTTCTACGTTCAACAGAGTTATGCTGTAATTGTGTGATCGCAAAATAAATATTTAATACGACTTTTAATCGTTACTTCGGAGTTCTTATTGCTTATCTCACTCTCATTCTTACTGACAAAGTTGAAACGGAACTTTTTTCAGTCGAACAATTTACGCGCGAATTCAGAACGGTGTACTCATATAATGGAGCTGGTGGTATTTGTCGTCATTCATAAAACGCTTGTGGTATATATGTATGCAACACAAGATTATCCATCATTGTTCAGTGATAACGACGCCTATAGTGAAAGCCAACCCTAGTGAAATTTTACTATGAATATATATACATAATAAAAACGGTGTTCGAGTGCGGGTTATTATAAGATTGTTGGAGGGAAACATTAAGTGCTGTTAGCTCGCATAGGCCCCTTAATTATAATTTGTATGAGTTCGCTTTCTTCGTACGCATAATTGATACGTCTAGCGATATACACGAGGCATTCAACGTCAAATAAGCGAGGCGAAATCTTTTTTCCGAAACTTTATCAATTTACGGTCTTTAGATTTTTGGCGGCGCTAAAGAGTCTAAACAAAAAAAAAAATGAAATTTTCTCTAGCCTCAGGCACTTGCTGAGGTTAGTATTGAAATTGGTTCCATCCGCGACAAAAAAACTCACTAACAAAAATGCACTTTATATCATTTACGAGCACTTGGATCGAAATTTTCGCGAGCAAATCGAAAAATCAAAAAACAAATTGATTAATGATAAAATTGAATTTAATAACCAATTAATTAAATATAAATTAGCAATAGAATATAAATGATTAATTCATTAATAATAAAGTGTAAATTAATAATCAAGCGTTGAAAAAATTCTCGTCAATAATATATTAATAACAAAATGTCAATTGTTTCATTGCAATGTATAAAATAATAATCGTTTTACTGAAAAGTGGGGGATATCACTATGTTTGTGGCCCCTAATTCTGACTACGCAGCCATCATATTTGACCCAAAATAAGACTTTTTTCAAGAGTGGTAAAAATCTAAATTCGAGCCTTAAGGAGCTGAAACAGGGGTTTTAAAGTTTGTATGAAACGAAATATTTTTTGTCAGATTTGTTTGTCACTTGGCATATACTAATTAGCATACAATTATAGCATACACTAAAATATAAATAATTTAACGTGTATTTCAGCAATTTCCAAAATTTAACCTTTAAGGGGGTTAAACGGGAGTGTTAACGTTTGTATGAGAAAACATATTTTTCAACCAGATTTACTTGAAACTTACCTAATTTATTTTATTATACAGGGTGTCCCATTTTAATCTTACACCTGAATTTTCTCAAAAAATATTGCTCGGACGAACTATTGTGTGGAACAAAACTTCTAGGGATTGAAGGGGGACGTTTGAAAAAAATTTATTTGAGGAGCCAAAATTCAAAATGGCGGCGTTACAAAGGCTGACATGTTTTTTTCAAACGGAAACATAACTTTTTTTATTGCTAAAAAATTTGTCAGCTGATAACTAAAAACTTTTGTTGAAAACATTTTTTGATAAAGTTCATAGTTTTCAAGTGAGAACATCATTTTCAAATATTTCAGATGTATCCAGGATTTGTGTGTGTGTGTGTGTGTTTGCACACGCGTGCGTGTATGCGTGTGGATGTGTGTATGTGTGTGTGTGTGTGTGTGTGTGTGCATGTGCGTGCGTGTGGAACACTCACAAGGATTAGGTCTCTGCGGTTCGTAACTACCGTAGTATATTTTTACTCCAAACCCTCCTTGTAAGTGTATTGTGATCCCTTCCTAGAGATGTTCAAATATCCCTCCATTCATGTTTAAACATGCCCGAACTCTTCTCGCGATTACGTTTTTTAATATCAAGATCTGAAAGGTAAGCGAAATTGAAGAAAACATGATTGGTACTACTGACATAGTTTGACTTTGCGGAGTTCTCTTACGCACTTTTGTACTTTTGAGACATTACGTAGAAGGAAAATCAACATTTTTTGAAATTCAACCGTTCTTAAATCAGAGAAAAATTCTGAGATTGAGCAACAATGGCGGATTTCAGACCCAACGAAATTGTTGATATGCTCCTCATTTTAGGGAGATGTCGGGGCAATTACTTACGCGCCGAAAATTTGCATCGACGCGAATATCCTCATCGTCGTCACCCATCACATCAGACTGTGATTTTGGTGACTTGCATGAGGCTCGAAACATGGCTATTCTAGCCATGATAGCAATTGATCCTCATTTGAGTGTTCGAGCGATCTCGGAACGATTGGGGTTTGCCAGATCCACAGTCCACCGAGTATTAAGAGGTGCTAAACTTCACCCGTACCGGGTACAATTCCACCAAGACACTCCTAATCCTGATCCGTTGCGAAGGGTGGCGTTTTGTCGGTGGGCGTTGAGACAAATCGAGCGATTTAGAAACTATTTTCGGTACGTTATGTTCACCGACGAATCCCCATTTAACAGCCGCGATCTAGTGAACCGTTGGAACTTCCGATACTGGTCCGATCAGAACCCACATTGGTTAAGACAGATCGATCACCAGCATCGATGGAGTTTAAACGTTTGGTGTGGTATAGTTGATGGGCAAATAATAGGTCCCCATTTCTTCGAAGGAAGTGTGAACACTGTCCGTTACCTCGATTTTTTAGAAAATAAACTGCCCCTTGTGCTAGAAGATATGGATTTGGAAACACGTCAACAGATGTGGTTCCAGCAAGATGGACACACACACACAAATCCTGGATACATCTGAAATAATTGAAAATGATGTTCTCACTTGAAAACTATGAACTTTATCAAAAAAATTTTTCAACAAAAGTTTTTAGTTTTCAGCTGACAAATTTTTTAGCAATAAAAAAAGTTATGTTTCCGTTTGAAAAAAACATGTCAGCCATTGTAACGCCGCCATTTTGAATTTTGGCTTCTCAAAAAAATTTTTTTCAAACGTCCCCCTTCAATCCCTAGAAGTTTTGTTCCACACAATATTTCGTCCGAGCAATATTTTTCGAGAAAATTCAGGTGTAAGATTAAAATGGGACACCCTGTATAACACTATATGTTTTCCTCGCTGCTCGGTGCGTGTAGACAGTCAAGTAGTACTTTAAACCCCTCAACTGTGTTTGTTTGTT
>OZ023313.1:67306517-67361517 GCA_964007375.1 Ophion obscuratus | reverse complement strand
AAATATTCATTTTTCACAAAATGGCGGACAGTCAAAGTTAATGGTTCGATTTTAACGAAAAAAACGGCCGTTTTTTGGCTATAAAACGGCCATTTTTTTCGAAAAAAAAAATCGAACGATTAAAGACTACTTTTTTATGTATTAAATAAGCCTGCAAAATTTCAAGAAGATCGGTTCATTAGTGTTCGAGTAATCTTGGTCACCGACTTCAGAAGTGCCATTTTGAGAAAAACGCGTTTAAAGTTTCAATTTCCGGTCGTTTGCACAACGGATTCTTCTCTTTCAACGCTCATATCTCAGTCAATTTTGTTCGGATCGACTTGAAATTTTCAGGACATATTCTCAGACATTTATACGTCAAAAAAATGCAATAAAAAAAATCGATTTTTTCAAAATCGCAAGTGAGGGTAACCTCTTAACCCAGAAATAAATATATCTGAGCATAATTCGGTCGACTTGTGTAAGATGACATACATACATCTTACACACGTCGAACTCCATGTGGTCTTTTATTTTTCAACTTTTCATCTAAGTAACTAAGGTCCTGAAACTGATTCTTTTTCATTATGATAATAAACCTTTATGGATATACGCTTGGCTCTTAAGGTCTTATATACGTGATTTCGCCGATTTTCGAAGGTACTTCTCTAGACGCGGTTGGAAAAAATGACGCATATTTTGACAACATCTTTTTTACAGATCATTTATGCACATGCTTAAGTATGTGTAAAAAAATCATAAATATTTAAAAAGGCGAAGAGATAACGTAATAAAGCATTGTATTTTTTTTGGGCGCGCGTTGCTGGTGAAAGTTCTTGGCATCGATGTGGGTGTCAGAAAAAAATGAACATATTTATAATTGCATAATGAATGTATCTTCAGTGTGAACCAACAATATTATTAAAAAGAAATTATAATAATAAAAATTCGAAACTTAAAATTTTTTACTCAATTTTCGGTCGGTATTTTATTTTTTATGTTTTGTTGTGTCATTGAAATGTTTGTTTCTGTGGTTTACACGATAGGTGATGATACGAAGAATATGTTGTACAAAATTCAAAGCGATCTGAACCTTCGTTCAAGAGTTAGAACTTTCACAAGGTTCAAAATTCTGTAAAGCTTAAAATATTCCTAACCGTTCAGGCTAATGGAATCAAAAAAGAATTAAAAATGACATGTTTTGCGTATATAACGTCTTAATTCATACGTGGTCATGTATTTTAATATTTATCGTAAAATACAAAGTATGTCATCTTAAGCACAACTACCCCCGCCTCTCCGAATCAATCCCCATATATGTTGCACGATCTTTTTGACTTTTCGAGCAAAAAAACATTTTTCTGAATTTTTTTGAAACTTTCCTATAGTGTAGGTTTTTTATTTACCTTTCTCTTTTCAGTGTGTAGTTTCCTGTTGGAATTGTTTAAAATATTTGGAAGCGATTTTACTAGTATAAGTATTTATTTTAGTTTTAAGGCTTTCACGGCTCTTTATGTAATGAGAAGAGTATGTGGCTTCCGGATGGAGGCCGTGTTGAGGATCAGCGTTGTGCCGACGTTTCGCAAACGTTACAGTCTGCATCATCAGGGCTGAGAGCTCCGATACTAAAGCTCTCGTATCTCAGGTATTCCTTATATAGTTGCAGTCATCGTTCCGGATCGCTGCACCAGCCAATCAGATGTTTTAATTGATCAGCTGGTCAATTAAAAAACCGGGAGGACGGTGTGCCAAAAATACACAAAAACAACATCCCACTAAGGCCCATTGTTAGCAACATAGGCAGTCCTACATATCATTTGGCACGTTTTCTCTGCAAACCTTTGCAGGAACTCGTAGGCCTCAACAACTCCCATATCCAAAACTCCCGGGATTTTGTGAGCAAGATCCAGACTATCAAGGTACAACCAGAAGACATTTTAGTGAGTTTCGATGTTGTATCCCTGTTTACAAACGTCCCAACCAATAAAACCCTAAGCATAGTTAAAAATTCCAAAAAAGTTGCCCCTAACCTACTGCCCCTCATAGAACATTGCCTAAACTCTACATATTTCCAATTTCAATCCCAGTTTTATGAACAAACTTCAGGCGCAGCGATGGGTTCCCTGATTTCTCCTATCATCGCCAACATCTTTATGGAGAACTTCGAGAACAGAATACTGCAAGAAGCTTCCCTCAGCCCTCCACCTGGTTCCGATATGTCGATGACACCTTCGTCGTTTGCAGTCACCGCAAAGAAAACCTCAATCATTTCTTAACCTTCCTCAACTCCCAGCACCCCAATATTCAATTCACCATGGAGATAGAACAGGAAAATCAAATCCCTTTTCTGGATGTACTGGTTCAACGGAAAAGCGATGGCACTTTGGGCCATAAAGTTTACCCGAAGCCAACGCATACGGATAGATACCTCCATGCTACATCTCATCACCACCCTTCCCAAAAACAGTCGGTCATAAGCTCTCTGGCCTACAGAGCTCTAGCGATCTCCGAACCAGACTCCTTGGAGGTTGAACTAGAACACCTACGAAAAGCTTTAGGAGACAATGGCTACAAGCCAGGCAACATCGAAAGAACGATCAAAAATCTAAAAAGAAAAATAGCTGATCCGAAAACGGTTACAGCACCTGATGGGGAGAATGAAGGACAAATAATCGCAACAACTTCCCTTCCATACCTTCAGGGCATAACCGATCGCATAGGGAGGGTCCTTGGAAAACATAACGTGCGAGTCATCTTCAAACCTCAGAAGAAACTAGCACAAGTGATTCCGAGTGCAAAAGACCAAAGACCACCATTAAGTGCACCAGGAGTATACAAGATACCCTGCTCATGCGGTAAAGTGTACATAGGAGAAACCGGGAGGAAGATCAGTACACGGATCAAAGAACACCAACGGTGTATCAAATATGGCCATATTACACAATCAGCGCTGGCCGAACATTGGATGGAGACTGGTCATGCCATCCAGTTCGACAAAGCCCAAAGTCTGGCCCCATCAAACAGCTATTTTTCCAGGAAACACCGAGAAGGCTTGGAAATCCGAAAACATCCGGACAATCTAAACAGAGATGGAGGATATCACGTCAATCCTATTTGGCACACCGTCCTCCCGGTTTTTTAATTGACCAGCTGATCAATTAAAACATCTGATTGGCTGGTGCAGCGATCCGGAACGATGACTGCAACTATATAAGGAATACCTGAGACACGAGAGCTTCAGTATCGGAGCTCTCAGCCCTGATGATGCAGACTGTAACGTTTGCGAAACGTCGGCACAACGCTGATCCTCAACACGGCCTCCATCCGGAAGCCACATACTTTTCTCAAGTATTTATTTATATCATCTGACTTTCAATGACTGATCCTCTCAAAGCTATTTTTTTTACTTTTGATAAAAATATACCACATCGACGTTAGTGGATAGTCGGTTATTTATTTATTGCTCAACCGTGAACTTGATAACGATCACGCGAGTAAAAAAATCGCGAGGAAAGTACATTCACGAAAGAGAAGAATAAAAAAAAAGGTTTTTTTTTCGCGAAAAGTCAAAAAGATCGTAAAACATACACGATTCGTATAGGTATCGATACGAGGCATCTAGATTTTCGATCCAGACGTCACTTTTACACCTCAAATTTGTTTAAATTTCGCATTTATTGATGATTTTTACGTTATCATCACTTATATTTTAAATGCTTATCAAAATAGGCTTATTGAGGCAAATATTAAGTAGAAACAGAATATATTAAAATAAAAACATAACAGTATCATTTCAGCGTAGCAGAATTTACATTTTCTGCGTAAATATAAAAAAAGGCTAATTTCTATTTTTAAAAGACCAGAATTAATTCCACTATATATGTGAACATATGCGCACACACACACATATATATATAAATATAGATGGTACGATCGTAAACGAAATTGTAAAAAAATACTACAATATTGTTCCAAATTTTATTTATAATATCTTTAATTTTACATACCATATTTCTATTCAAATAAATATATAATTTAAAATACAACATTGTGAAAACTGTACGAGCGTATGATAATGAAAAAAAAAATTTTCCCTGCGTTGTTCCCATACTTACGAGAGGCTCCCGTTCGTCGTGTTTTAAAACCCGCGGAAAAAGTAAAAAACGAATTAAAAACAGAACACATATTGAAAAATTAATTATTCAGGTGTGTCAAACGAAATCCAACGGACACAATGGATCGTACATTCGAATACAGCATCATACGATTTAAATTGTTCAACATTGAATGCCGCTATATTTCTGAAACGATCTTTTTGTGAGATTTAAGTATAAATATATATTGTGACGTGACTTTTTCGTGCGGTCACTTCAAGCGGAGTGATTTCGAGCAGCGGGTCGGGTTTATGACCCTGTTCGAGGCACGTCGGGCAGCCAGACTCTCGACTTACACTTCGGGACCAGGACCAGGAGAATAGCAACGAAATTGTATTCATTCGTCACGTCTGCGTCCCTCTGCCATCTTCTCTCGCTCAGGCGAGCTCAGCTAGCCGTCTCTCCCTTAGTCCTCAAGGCCCCTTTTACTGCGTTTTCGTAGCCCTTGTACTCACGGCGTCGAATTTCATTTCATCTAAGGGGTTAGGCCACAGTAACGGGTATAAAATAATGTGCGAAAATAACAATTTTTTTTCGTATGAAAAAGCGATTCACTCATAAAATTAATTACACATCTATTTAGTATGAATGTCAAGCTGTCGGAAAATATATATATATTTTTTTACGATGAAAAAAATGGCCGACTACTACTATTTTCTTTTGTTATCTTTTTTTTGCGCTCCGCGGCGTGACATTTAGCATCCACAATTTTTTACGTAGAACAAAAAACAAAAATTCGCGTCAATCCACATTAGAATACCTAGAGAAGTACGTACGGGATTTTTAAAATATTGTTTCATTCAAAAGTTATAGGTATTTGAACTTAAGGGGAGATATTCACCTAGGAGCCGGAAAAATGTCATTTTTGTGAATTTTTTCGAGAAAAACTATTTGAAATTTCGGATTGGGGTTTTAATTATCTAAAAGTATATACATTTAAAAATATGTTTAATTTTCTTTATTCAAAAATATCCCAAATATACAAAGATATTGTATGATCCTTGGAGCGTCGTAATAAAATCTGCGTATACGGTACCCACTAGCGTTTCTTCAAAAATAATCTGAAAAAAAAAACCATAAAGATTATTAAATTAGAATACTATAATCTAATACTTGTCATAGCCGATTTTGAAAATATCGATTTATGACAAAACGGCGGACGTTCGAACATAAATAGTGATTTTTGGGCCTCAAATTAGTTATTATTTTGCCTATAAAGCAAAAACTACGTAACGGAAAAAAATCCTAGGACAAGTACTAGCTAATGGTGTATAGAATAACCACAAAAAACTTCAAGGCAATCGGTTTATTGGTTTTCGAGACATTTTGGGTACCGATTTGAAAAACGTGGTTTTGAAAAAAAACGCATTTGAAAATTTGGGAATAAATAAATCATGAAATTTGTCAACTTACATGGAATCATCGATACCAGGCCCATAGTATACGTCTTCTACGGTCGACGGAATGTTCATAGCTTCTAAATTGATACTTTCAACCATCTAGGTGTATATCTCTCCTTAAGAAATTAATTTTCAGTGAAAAATTTCGTTATAACTGCTCATAAAATGACAAGTTTTCGATTAATCAGAAATTCCGTATGTGCTTTTTTTGTGCGAAATTTTCACTGAAAATTCATTTTTTAAGGAGAGATATACACCTAGATGGTCGAAAACATCAATTTAGAAGCTATGAAAATTCCGTCGACCGTAGAAGACGTACACTATGGGCCTGGTATCGATGATTCCATGTATCGATGATTCCATTCCATCTTATGGAATCGACGATTCCATAAGATGGCAGAGGGGCGCAGACGTGACGAATGAATACAATTTCGTTGCTCTACTCCTGGTCCTGGTCCCGAAGTGTACGAGTAAGTCGAGAATCTGGCTGCCCGACGTGCCTCGAACAGGGTCATAAACCCGAGTTCAAGTGTGTGTGTATATATATATATATATATATTAGGGTGACCGTTATTTTGGCTTCGGTAAAAAACTTAACGTCTAGCAAACAACTAATCAAGATATGAAAAAAAAATCTGTGTAAAATTTGAACGCGCTGGGATAAGGAGAACACGTGCAACCAAGCAGTTTAATTTTCAAAAACACATGCATTTTCTTAATGGCCGCACTAAAATATTCATTAGTCTCATAATATTAATTTAAAAATCTGAAATTGAGTACATAGATTGTACATATTAAGAGGCACAAAATATATTATTTACTCATTTTTTTCCATCAATTATGTACAGTCGGGAGTAGATTGAAAAATTGACAGAAAATTTGAAAACGGACGTGGCGGTTTGGTCACATTGTGGCGGGAAATCGAAGCAGTGAATTAATTATCGGAGCGGATTTTTTATACAAATAATAATATAATAATCGTGTATTGAATGCTTCAAAATGATTTTTTTTTCTTGAGCCTGCGTGAAGATTTTCCAACTGTAGTGGCGATAATACAAAATATAGTGCAGACAAATAGTTCGAAATTTGGTCGTGGCGCTTCGTCCGCTCATTTTTACCGATCGAGTTGGTTTGCCATTGTTGGACATAGAAAAAAAATATAACACGTGAAATCTTTACGTTTCTGCAAATTTATTTCGATTTTACGATGCGGTTCCAAACGGTATCAGGTTTTCCAGTCAGACTTTACTTTTCTGCTCGATAAATACATTGATTTCTTTATTACTCCCGATCGATGGCGTTTTTTGAACGATTTAAAATTGATTGTACTTTTCTCGACACCGATGTATCTGTTTGGGACTCGAACGAGAGTTATCAAATGGGCACGCAATTGATTAAAAAAATAAGAGTCTGTAATGATATAGCAGAGCGAGGGATCAAACTTATCACCGATTATAAAAATCGATTGACTTATGGGGGGAAATCACAGTAGCATACAAAAAAATAGGCATATTTTCGGGAATTAATTTTCGCTGAATAAAAGTATCAATCGAAAATCTGTAAAGTAGGTTTTATAGCAATACTAAAAAAGTATAAAATGTAATTTTTTCAATAAAAAATATTCAAAAATGGCGGCTGCGCAGCATATGCCCCAAGGCGCCTTTTTTTGAGCTCGCCGAAGACATAACTCGAGCAATTTTTTACCGATCGACTTGAAATTTTGACAGTAGCTTCGAAACATTTTTCTCCACGGAGCTACGTAGGATTTTTTCGATATATTAATTTTTCGCAAAATGGTGCATGTTTGAAAATAAAGTTAAATTTTTAACAAACAAAAAACGCCATAAAATCGTCGATAAAAAAAAGTAAGCCATACAAAATAAAAAATCCTACGCAGCTCCGTGGAGAAAGATGTTTCGAAGCTACTGTCAAAATTTCAAGTCGATCGGTAAAAATTTGCTCGAGTTATGTCTTCGGCGAGCTCAAAAGAAGGCGCCTTGGGGCATATGCTGCGCAGCCGCCATTTTTAAATATTTTTTATTGAAAAAATTACATTTTGTACTTTTTTAGTATTGCTATAAAACCTACTTTACAGATTTTCGATTGATACTTTTATTCAGCCAAAATTAATTCCCGAAAATATGCCTATTTTTTGTGTGCTACTGTGATTTCCCCCCTTATGATGACGATCAAATACAATATGTTGTTCAAGTTGTCGCCGCATATTAAAAAAAAATTCCGAACGTAAATAAATGTACTCTACTTCCATCATTTCATAGATGGACTGCTAGTACTTATGTAATATTTCATGTAAAGGTATGAATTTGCGGTACGTAATTGATGCAAAAAAAATCAGTAAATAATATATTTTGTAACTCTTAATATGTATAGTCAATGTACCTAATTCTAGATTTTTTAATTAATATTATGAAACTAATAAATATTTCAGTGCGGCCATTAAAAAAATGCATGTATATCGGAAAATTAAACTGCTCTGTGGCACGTGTTCTGCTTATCCCAGCGCGTCCAAATTTCACACAGATTTTTTTTTTCATATCTTGATTAGTTTTTTTGCTAGATGTTAATTTTTTTTACCGAAACCAAAATGATGGCCACCCTAATATATATATATATATACCGGGTGTCCCATTTTAATCTTACATCCGATTTATCTCGAAAAATACTGCTTCGATTAAGTATTGAGTATATTTAAGTTTTTAACGTTATTCGTTTTAAGGTTTAAAGAGGGAAGTTGAAAAGAAAATTTGTTGCAAAATTCAGAATGGCGATGTTACTATGGCTGACACGTTTTTTTAAAATGGGATCATGAATTTTTTTCACCCAAACATTTATCAGGCAAAAACTAACTTTTGTAGGAAATGTTTTATGATAACGTTCATGATTTTTAGGTTAGAATGCCATTTTTTAGCCGCAGAGACGTAATCCATGTTCGGGTTTATTTGGGTTATCGAAAAAATTTAAACAAACTCATACCCACATCCACACGCACACTTACACGAGGGATGTTGAAGACCTTACCTTCTGGTGGTACATTGTCGATAGCGCTAAAATAGTAAAAAATGGTATTCTAACAAAAAAATTATGAACATGATCAAAAAAACTTTCTCTATAAAAGTTGTTAGTTTTTGATTGATTAATTTGCCAAAAAAATCCTTACCAAATATACATTTAGACAGGAAAAAAATAAGCAACATTGAGGGATTTTTTATACTAAGAAATAATTATTCCACAATTGTCAAATTTTAGGTATACTTTACCCAATACTATATTTGAGCATAGCAAACAATTTTTCAAAACTAATTCATCATCAAATGACGGAGCTGTGGCAGAGTGTTACAGCAAGATCGCCGGGGGAGTTGCGAATCGGCGTTCCCGTAGACTTTGATTTGCAAAAAAGTTCAAACATTTTTTCAGTTAGAACATGTATAGTTTCTATGTGACGGTAATTAAAATGAAGAAAATGCAAATTTATGAAAATGGCACGCATTTACAAAAAACCACCATTTCGCGCAACATTTCTGTAAAATGTGGATTGAAAAAGTATTTTTTTTCCAATTTTTCAAAAACAATTCTCGTGAAGTAGAAGGTACCGATATTATCAATATTTCTACCAAGTTTCAACTCAATCGGCTTAATAGTTTTTGCGTAATCCTGCACGTAAATTTGGATAATGCAGTTTTGAGAAAAACGCCATTGAAGTTCACGCTCGCTCCGAATCCGAGCGGTGCGGCACAGTGTTGACGGGCTGTAACGTTTGAAGTTTTCCGAATTTCGCTTTGAAACTTTAGGAAAATACAAATATATAGTTCTATCGGTTGAGGAAAAAAAAAGAAATCGATTTTTTGATCGTTATGAATGTATATCCCGCCTTAAGGAGGTTGGAGCGTTAGCCACAATCCAAGGTTCAATTTAATAAAAGAAATACATGTTGTTGGTTAACCTATACTGAGTCTTTATGAATTTAAAAAAAAAATTTCACCACCAAACACCAGAGATAAAAAATAGTCTAATGTGTGTAATTTAACGTGCGGTCAGATGGGCAAGACTTTCAGACTAAACTAACGGATTAACGCAAACTAAACCTTTGTAAACATTTAGAAAAAAAAAATCCTCATCTTGCCCATCGTAAACCATGGGCCAATAATCTCGTGACGTAAATATGAATAGGCATATGAGGGTGGGATGAAATGTTTCCGGCGTGACCAATAAAAACGATGCTTTAAAAATTGTTTTTGCTTTATTTTTCAACATAATCTCCATCAACACTGATACATTTCTCATAACGGTGTTCTAATTTAGTTATACCAGTTTTAAACGTAGATTCGTCAAGCTCCTCAAAATACTGATTTACACTTTCGATAACTTCTTCGTTGCTCTTAAATCTTTTTCCGCCAAGCCATTTTTTGAGGTTAGGAAACAGGTAAGAGTCGCTGGGGGCTAAGTCTGGAGAGTAGGGAGGGGGCGGCATCAATTCAAACTTCAATTCGTGGATTTTGGACATGGCAACAATCGACGAATGCGCTGGTGCGTTATCGTGATGAAACAAAACTTTTTACTTCGCCAAATGAGGTCGTTTAATTTGCACCTCGTGCTTCAAACGTGGCAATAACTCTGCGTAGTATTGGCCAGTGATAGTCTTACCCTTTTCAAGGTAATCACCCCCATGGAAATTCATATACGCAAAAATATACGGCAAATTTATTTTATTAATAATTGTAATATATGTGAAATGTATGCCATATATTGAAAATATATGTTGCATATATGTGCCAAATTCTAATTTTCGTAACGTTTCTATATATGAGATGTATATGCGTGGTATTACTGTATATCACTGTACCATATATCAATGATATATGTAGCATTTGCCCTGCATATATACCACATATATTTAGCATATATGTTGCATAGACACTGCATGCATACCACATATATACTGCATAAGTGGTACATACATGCCACAAACTATATTGAAAATATACTTACAATGTACTCAAATTACCCTCAAAATATACTACAAATGTATTTTAACTGTATTCGACTTATAATTGAAATATACTTTAAATATATTTAAACTACATCTAAAATATACACGATATCTGTTCATACTATATTTAAAATATTATTGAAGTATATTCAACGTGTATTTAAGATATACTTGAAATATATTTAAACTATACTTGAAATATTCTTAAAAATTTTGTTATGACGTTATTTACATCATTGCACCCTTGTACGATATTTTTCTTTGTCATTAATTACGATTATGGTGTCTGCGGTTCAAATATATTAATGGTTCAAATTTAAATTATATCAGACGCTTACACGCCGTAAGGTGGTTTCGAACCCGGGACCTCTGAGTGATGAGCTGGGACGTTCCCCACTGAGCTAATTCTACTTGTTAAATTAACTTTCGTATAGTCTGCATATCGTACAATACACAGTGTTAGTTTATTGAGAAATGTATGGATTTACAAGGGTAACTAACATTATCGGATCAATTACTTAATTGCGTTCGCATAGAGAGCGATAATCGAATAGAATTACGACATTACATAACCTTCAATTTTTTTGTCCGATCATTTTTTCCGGCTAGTGCGCCTAGGTCTTCGCGAGATACCGACTTGAAGATATTTTTGATTTGCAATGTCATCTGTTACTCAAGTTGCTTAACCAACCATATTTAAAATATATAAAACATACATTCAGTTTGTGTGTTTGATATATTTAAGATGTATCTTAAATGGAATTATATTTATATATCGTATAGGTCTTACTCTTGCCCAAAATTATAATTGGCATATCCAACTTTTCGAACCAATTATATTTAATACATGTTTTATATATTTTTCGATATATTTTTTATATGTTTTATTTTCATGTGGGTGTATATAGTGTTTATATGTAATAGTGTTTGTTCACAGCATAATTTCTTGTCAGGAATATGTATCAAAAATGTATGCGTCATATATGACGCATACATTTTTGATATATTTTTCTGACAAAAAAATAGATTGAAAATATATCGAAAATATCTGCGTCGTATATGCCTCATATATGCATCATATATAGTGTTTATACGTAGCATATATTTTTTTGGTCACAAAAATATATCGACAATATATGGGTCATATATGCGTCATATATTTGGTGCATATATATACTGAATATGTACGTATTATTCTATTTTTCGTCACTATATATGCGACCGATATATATATATGTAGCATATATTTTACATACATAAATTTCCATGGGGGCAATGTATATAATTCCTCTCGCATCCCAAAAAACAGTAGCCATAACCTTGTTTGCCGATAAAATTGTTTTTGCCTTCTTTGGGGTTGGTTCCCCTTTTTCAACCCACTGTTTTGACTGTTCTTTATTTTCAGGAGTGTAGTGGTGGACCCATGTCTCATCAACAGTTATGAATCGACGCAAAAATTCGCTTGGATTACGCCTATACAGCGCCAAATTGTCGGTAGAAATGGTTTTTCGAAGCAGTTTTTGGTCGAGCGTTAGCAAACGCGGCACCCACCTTGCACACAGCTTTTCCATGTTCAAATGGTTGTGCAAAATATTTCGCACACGTTCAGCTGACATCCTACAGGTCTCAGCTATCTCATGCACTTTCAACCTGCGGTCTTCCAACACTATTTTATGGATTTTTTCAATCATCTCTGAAGTTGTGACTTCAACGGCCGGTCTTGAGCGAGGCTCGTCAGAGGTGCTCACACGACCCATTTTAAATTCAGAAACCCACTGCTTAATAGTTGAATATGATGGGGAGGAGTCTCCTAGTGCTGAATCCATCTCTTCTTTTATTTGTTTTGGTGTAAAACCTTTCAAATGGAAGTATTTGATGACAGCCCGTTTTTCCAATTTTTCAATTTTTACGAAAACAACGGAAGCGTCTCGCGCAATGTGCTCTCAAACGCAAACTAACGTAGCGATTGAACTGAAACTGTACATACAAGCTCGGTAGGAATGGTACTGTATGACGCCGCTCCAAAACTAGACCTAGTGGCACCATCTCTTGGTCAGGCCGGAAACTTTTCACCCCACCCTCGTAATTATAAATTACTCAAAATTTAATTGTGAATTGTATAAAACATTCGTTATCGTAGTTTTTTTATAATAATCATCTTTAATGTCATACCTTTTCAAGTTGGTAGTAACACAAGAGTTTTTCTAATTTACGCAATAAAAATATTGAAATGCATAATTTTGCCGTTTAATTAGTAGATCAAACGAACTTACCAAGTGAAGTTCGATCTTAATTATATGAAGTACCTCGTTCGAGATGATTACATGGTAGTACGCTTCTTTCCGTACGAAGTTGTCACTAGTTGTTCAGAGAGATGAAAACATTTGAATCCACTCCTTCATCGGTCTGAATGCTTCATATTTTTTAAAACGTGTAAAAAAAATGGTTGATGATTACTGGATAAAGATATGGGCAATTCAGAAATTACGGGTGGGATGTAATCATCTCGAACGAGGTACTTCATATAATTAAGATCGAACTTCACTTGGTAAGTTCGCTTGATCTACTAATTATATTTGGTACCTCGTTCTTCGAGATTACATGGTAGATGTTAAGAGTAATTTATTTTTGAGTATTCATTTTATTTTTCAATTCTTCTCAACATTTGTTATTCTTAAACGTGAACTATTGGTTAACATTTATAACTCTCAATAACTTATTCTAATACAGCAGAAGTGAACTTCGCTCTATCTTCTGTTAAAGGTTTGTTATAGAAGATCGCAAAGACCTTAGACGTTTCCGACCAGCCTGCGGTATTTCGAATTGTGTTTAAATCTAATCCGCGTTTATATGCTGTGGAGGTTGCTACATGACGTGTGCTATGTGCAGTGAACCGGTCGGTGTCGATACCGCTTTGGCTAAGGGTTTTCTTTATCCATCTGCTAATAGTTTGGGCAGACACAGCATTATGAGGCTTTTTTATAGCTATTAATAGTTCTACAGTGTCTCCTCTATTTTTTTCGCTTTTTTGTAGGTATTCTTGTAATGTTTTTGCAACGCACAAATCCTTTCTTTTATTAAAATAAGGTAATATGAGTAATGGCTGCTGAGATCCGGGCCTGAAGGCCTTTATTAGATCAGGGATTTTTATTTTTGCGCCTCCGGAATTGAAAGTGATGTTATGTATTTTTATAAGTGAAAAGGTTTGAACTCTGTGACCTGTGGCTAATGCCGTCAAAGTTATTAATTTATATGTTAATTTTTCTAAATCGATTTCTGATGATGGTTTCATAGAACTTAAATATTGGACAACCGGATCTACATTCCACAATTCTTGGTACTTAGGTTTTGATGGACGTAATCGGAATACTCCTTTGAAAAAAACGTCTAAGTAATTCGTTTTTAGAAATTTCTTGTTGCACGATTAAGGAAATAGCCGATCGATGTGAATTTAGTGTTCCATACGAATCACCCTCTTTGAATTTCATTGCCAAATAATCTATGATTTCTTCTATGCCCGTGCAGAAATTTTGACCGGGATACCTTATGTCCGATCAAATCCCGATCAGGATTTGTCATGGATTCCCCAAAACCGGACCCCGGTTAGAATCCAACTTGCATCAGTATCGGCATATGTACGACGACGATGGCATCATTTTAAAAATTTTGGCGTCACGTGTATTTTCTGTATTACTATGGAATTCCTATCTATAGATAGGAATTTCTGTCTATAGATTCCTGTCTATAAAATTCCTATCTATAGATAGGAATTACATAGTAATACCGAAAATACACGTGATGCCAACATTTTCAAAATTATGCCATCGTCGTACATATTCCGATACTGATGCAAGTTGGATTCTAACCGGGATACCGGTTTTGGGGAATAAGTCTCTGTTTATCGACATGTCGGTGGGTATAAACATGTATTTAAGACAAATAAAAATCAAATTCACAATGATTAGATTAAAATTTACACCAACCGTGAGTTCTTACGTATTTCGAGAGAAAACATTTCGTCGAGGCAAAGAAATGTTTGCAAAAAAAGTTGTGAGTTTCAAATATTACATTATAAATATGAAAAAAATCACAAAATGAGTTGTGAATTTCCTCAAGTTATATTAAAGTTTATTAAAATTTACACCATAAGTGTAAACGTATTTTGAGAAAAAACATTGTGTTGAGGCAAAGAAATGTTCGCACAAAAAGTTATGTGCAAAAATTTATTTGCCTCGAGGCAATGTTTTCTCTCAAAATACGTACGAACTCACTTTTGGCGCAAATTTTAATCTAATCATTTTGAATTTGATTTTAATTTGTCTTAAATACGAAAAAATTCACAATTAATTTTGTGAATTTTTTTGTATTTATAATTTCTTGTCAATACATTTGCATTCACAGATTTTGATGTGAATTTTTTTAAATTCACATCAAAATCTCGCGATGAGCGCGATCTGCCATTTGAATCTTTGGACAAATTTTTTTTTATTGATAGTTTAATGCACCAAAACTTTATAAATGTTATTTATTTTTATAATAAATTTAACATGTCATAATTCCATTTGTGACATTGTATTTCAGCCTGTATTCACCCGTGATCCTTCCCAGATTCCTCAATGATTCCATGGGGAATCTATTTAGAGTCATTAAAGGATCCGCTTCTGGATCCCTAATGGAATCCAGTTTACGGATCTTACATTTAGTCTTCGAATCTGATCCGATATCGGACTAGATCCCGACTGGGAGCCCGGGATACAAGTCAGAATCCAGCTGTATCCCTGCCAAAATTTCTGCACGGGTGGTTGGATTAAGGGACAACACCACTGTGACCCCCTGTTTTTTGCCATTTTTCAAGAATTTTTTTTTGTGGGAAGAAAAAGAGATATTCGAAAAAAAAATTTGTTTTGTTCGTTGTTTATTGAAGATACATAAAAAAAAAATTCAAATTTTTCACGCCTCATGGTGACGCTAGAGAAGCTCCCGCGTCAGGTACTGTTGTCTCTGCAGTGGTTCGCGGCACGCAGCAGAACTCTCTTCAAAGTCGATCTGAAAAAAAATACCGAGTGTTTTCGTTAATAATATGATATTTTGAAGAGAAGTACATAGGGATTTGAAAAAATATTGATTTTTAAAAAATAGGCACGCTTTTGAAATTAAAGGACGATTTTCGAGCAAAATTTCTCGTCGAAAATAGGCTATAACTTTTTTTATTATTGAGATATCGAAAAAATCCTATGTACTTCTTTAGATAATCTAGTTTTATTGATGCAGTCCAAATTTGAAGTCGATCGGATAAAAATTGCTCGAGTTCTGCTGCGTGCCGCACTCAAAAAACTGGTTTTGAGAAAAACGCGTTCAAAGTTTTAGGTTTGTTAATTTAGGTGATAAATTGGAAAAAAAATGTTTACCTTTAATCAGCGATGCCGGCACCATATAGCTGGCCTTCAAGAAACAAATCATTGTCCCTAGCATCTTTTCTCGAACTTGTAGAGGCTCTTCTTGCCTCTTTTGCAGCGTCTGTGAGCGAGCGATCCGCCAGCTCGATCCGCGCTGCGTCGGTTTCAACGCTAAAATTGAAACAATTTGGGCCGATAGTTCCCCAACGTCTCCAAAACTTTCATGAGGCTTCTCAAGCCATCATTGAATAATAATACCGTAATATCAGCTGCAATATCGACGATTGACGATTGACGACTTGAAAATTTTTCAATTATCACCACCTATGGCTTTTTTTCGAAACTATATTTATAACAATAGCCGGTTTTTGTGAAGGGAGACAAAAGAATACCTGGGAAAGACCCGCAGGACCTGGGAAAGGCCCGGTATACCTGCCGACCCTGAGGCGCGCAGCTGCGCGGGACCCCGAGCGTCACGGAGCGCTGCACCGCTCCACAAAATATTCAATATCTCCGAAAATAATTATTTTTTCGACCTGGGTCCAACGGCATCTTAATCTTAAATGTATTTTAGATTTTTCTAGATGGTTTTCAAAAAATCGATTTTTTGAAGCCGTTACAGTGGTGTTGTCCCTTAAAACATCGTATCTTCTTTTGCTCACAGTATCTTAGCCATGTTTTAATGGGTCCATTATATTGTTTGATGGTTGACTCCGCGAGCGATGCGATCATAATCGTTGTTGCTTCGTTTGACGTTCCTTTTGATCTAAAAGCGTCCCTGATAATCGCCCTACAATTAACGATAGCTTGAGGGCCAGTGGATGTTGCATCGACCTACAAGGGGAGATTAATAGATTTGGATCTGGTTTAATAACGAGTGGTTTTGTTGTTAATAATGACATAAACATAGGGAACCACGTCTGTGTCGGCCAATATGGTGCGACTACTATTCCTGTGGCTTTATCTATTAAGATTTTTTGTAAAACTTTCAAAATGAGTACAAATGGTGGAAAAGCGTAGAAATAGAAACTTGACCATTTTAATGTAAACGCATCTATTGCAAAGGCGTCTGGATCAGCATGCCAGGAGCTATATGTCTCGCATTTTGTGTTTATTCGCGATGCAATTAGGTCTATGGAAGATGTCCCAAATTCATGGATTATTGTATTGAATATTTCGGGCGCTAATTCCCATTCTGTATCGACATTTTTTATTCGTGATAGTGCATCGGCTTCGGTATTTCTTCTAGAAGGAATGTACGAGGCGAAAGGCCATATATTTCTTTTTTCGCACCATTTCCATATATCTGCAGTTAATTTGTTCAACTTTTCAATCTGAATTCCTCCCATACGATTAATGTATGATACAGCCGTTGAATTATCGATTCGTACGAGTATTTCGCAATTTCTACATTCAGCCGCAAAACATCTTAAGCCAAAAAATACCGCAAGAATTTCTAAGTAGTTTATGTGATGTTTTTGTTCGTTTTTTGACCAAAATCCCCGTGTTTTTTGGCCTTCACAGTAGGCTCCCCAGCCCGTCAGTGAGGAGTCTGTAAACATTTCTTTTTTAAAGTTAAATGTTCGGATAGGGTTTGAACTGCTCATTAGACTTCGTTTCCACCATTTGAAATAGTCCCTTAAGCATTTTGGAATCTGCATGTAATTATCATAATTTCCTCTTGATGTTCTTAATGCCTCATGTTTTGTCTTTTCTAAGTTCTTTGTGTACATCCAGCCGTATACTATAGCCGGACAGGCTGCCACTAGTGATTCAATTACTTTTGCGAAATCTCGAATTTTAATTAGTAATTTTTTCTCGACGTTTTTAACTAATTTTACCAACTTCTCCCTTTTGTTTGTTGTTAATTCTAATTGATACTTTTTAGAATTCATGATAAAGCCCAGGTATTTGCACGAAGTGCTTGGTTCGCTGTGACATTTGTTCATGTTTATTGTGAATCCTAGTGATACTAGTATTCGGCTCGTTTCGATAAAATTTGTTCGGCATAGTTCTTTGCCCATGCAGGTTTCGCCAATCGAACCGTAACGGCCAATACTTGGACCAATGTTGGCGGGACGATTATCGATTAACCAATTGTACGCCAATGCTCGGCTGAGTATTGACTAGCCAACATTGGTTTGCTGATACGAGGCCAATGTTCGGCCAAATATAGACTCGCTAATCATTGGCTTGTCGATACGAGGCCAATGTTTGGCGAAGTATAGACCCGCCAATCATTGGTTTGCCGATACGCGGCCAATGTTCGGCCAAACGTAGACTCGCTAATCATTGGCTTGTCGATACGAGGCCGATGTTTGGCGAAGTATAGACTGGCCAATCATTGGTTTGCCAATACGAGGCCAATGTTCGGCCAAGTATAGACTTGTTCATTATTGGTTTATCGATATGAGGCCGATGTTTGGCGAAGTATAGACTCGCCAATCATTGGTTTGCCGATACGAGGACAATGTTCGGCCAAATATAGGCTCTCTAATCATTGGCTAATCGATACGAGGTCGATGTTTGGCGAAGCATAGACTCGCCAATCATGTTTTTGCCGATACGAGGCCAATGTTCGCCCGAGTAACGCATGATCGAACCGCAATTCGTATATTGACGATTCATTGTTTCGCGTTGAAGTCATTGAAAGACGAGATAAATACTTTTTACGAGTCCATTGGACATTATTCTTAACAAATATACTACCAAATCAATGCACTCATTGTTGGCCGAATCTCGAACGAGCTCATACGCGATATTCTGCCGATTTTTATGAACCATCCTACACTGACAGAAAAATTCTATTAATATTAACTAAACGCGTCTATTTATTTATTTTTTATTTAAATTAACTAGATTTTTCGTGAAATCAAATTTTTCCTACTGCATTCCATTATTGGAATTATTCATTTTAAATATATTTATTTATTCAAATTAAACTTGAACTAATGAACTAATGGTCTGTCTTTATTGCAATACACATATTAACGGGTTGTGGGGGTAGCGAAGGTGGAGAGAGAGGAATCTATATATATAAAAGAAAGTGGTGTTAGTTACACCACTTATAACTCAAGAACGGCTGAACGGATTTAGCTGAAAATTAGTGGGGAGGTAGCTTAGAACCAGGAGACGGACATAGGATACTTTTTATCCCGTTCGACCGCGTTTCAGTCAAGTCACTATAAAACGTGGTATAACAAAAACACATCTGACATGACACAAAACCCAAACCACAGTGGAATAACAAAACTCAAATGACAGCTAAACGTAATTTTGTCTTTGGTTAAGTATGGTAAAAAATTTGACAATTATAAAAATGATAGCTAAACGTAATTGATAATATCATCAGTAATTTGTTTTCTCTTTGAATCATCATTAACAATGCCGCGACCAAGACGATCAAATCTTTCCCGACAAAGCCGTAATGCAAGAAGCATGTGGCATATGCCACATGCATATGTGGCATAAATACAAGGATAATATGTCAGAAGATATTTTACATCAAAATCGTGTCAGTTCCAGAAATCCCGATCTTGAGATGAATGAAGAGATACATAATCGGGCTTTACTCTTGATCGAAGACATGTGTTACCTTATGTGCGGCAGTTTATTAGTCAGATTAGGAATGCCGGCGCCAAATCGTGAAATGAATGACGCATTTGATCGAGAATTGGAACGGGAACGTGAATATGATCACCAGGAATTAGATTTCGTAGTTCAAACGAATGTACCACTGTTGAATCCCCAACAAAAGGAAGTTTATGATACATTAATGAAGGCAATTGATGATGGAAATGGTGGCTTATATTTCCTGCATGCCCCTGGTGGAACTGGTAAGACATTCCTGATGTCATTAGTTTTAGCCACTGTTCGTGCGAGATCCAACATTGCGCTTGCAGTTGCTTCTTTTGGAATAGCAGCCACATTGTTAGAAGGATGCCGTACGGCTCATTCAGCATTAAAATTGCCATTAAATCTTCAAACTATTGAAGAACCAATATGTAATATTTCAAAAAACTCCGCAATGGCCAAAGTTTTATCAGCATCGAAAATCATAATATGGGACGAATGCACAATGGCGCATGAACGTGCATTAGAAGCACTCAACCGAACATTGAAAGATCTACGCAATGACTCAAGATGTTTTGGAGGCGCAATGATTTTACTGTCTGGCGATTTCCGCCAAACACTGCCAGTAATTCCAAGATCAACTGCTGCCGACGAAATAAACGCTTACCTCAAATCATCGAATCTATGGCGCTATGTAAAGAAACTTCAGCTAACAACAAACATGAGAGTTGCATTGCTTAATGATACATCTGCTAAAGATTTCTCTGAGCAATTGCTTACTATCGGTAATGGTCGAGTACCGGTCGACGAATCAAGCGGATTGATTTCTTTTCCTCAGAATTTCTGTAACTTTGTCTCATCGAAAGACGAACTTATCAACAAAGTATTTCCAAACATCATTACTAACTACAAAAATAATGAATGGTTGAGTCAACGAGCAATTTTAGCGGCTAAGAATAAAGATGTAGATGATCTAAACTACATAATTCAGAATGATATCATTGGAACATTGAATTTATTCAAATCAATTGACTGTGTAACAAACGAAGATGAAGCCACCAACTATCCAATTGAATTTTTAAACTCTTTGGATGTGCCTGGCTTACCACCGCACAATTTACGCCTCAAGGTTGGCTCCGTAGTAATTATGCTTCGAAACATAAACCCACCAAAACTTTGCAACGGTACGCGGTTGGTGGTAAGTAAATTGATGAACAATGTGATTTACGCGACGATACTCAAAGGAAAATTCGAAGGTGAGGAAGTTCTCATTCCGAGGATCCCGATGATCCCAACCGATATGCCGTTTGAGTTTAAAAGACTTCAATTTCCGATCCGTCTTGCATTCGCCATGACCATTAACAAATCACAAGGACAATCTTTGAAAGTTTGTGGTCTGAATCTTGAAAATAAATGTTTTTCACATGGGCAATTATATGTGGCATGTTCACGGGTCGGAAGCCCATCTGCGTTGTTTGTATTTGCGCCTGATAATAAAACAAAAAATGTCGTGTATCACAAGGGGCTTAACTGAAGAGTACAACCGATGCACCAAAATACATAAACAATAAAGAATCATTCAAATACTTGATTGTTTATATTTATATTCTTCCTAATAAAAAATTGAATTGAATAAAATCCAAAATCTGCTTATTTATTGCCTCTAAGGCGGAACAGAGTTCGCCGGGTCAGCTAGTTATATATATATAGGTTAGGTTTGAAAATTCTATAACATGTCATTCGATAACACTCTCTAATTATCACAATGATATTAACTAATTGATATAGTTTATGTGATACAAATAATGATGAGAATCCATTTGGTATCTTATGCCATATCTGCGATTCAAATGTTACAAGCACTCGGTAGCATAGGGACAGCGTGTTTGGCTATGAGTGGGGAAGTTCAAGGTTCGAGCCCCATATGGGTGAAATATTTTCTTCGAACTAATCATTTCGAAAGACCAGGTAATGACGAATTACAAACAAAAATAATTAATTTTTTTTGGCTGTGCAGGATCAATTTTGGTGATCTATATTGGGTCACAATTATCCGCCAAGACTTGGTCGATAATCGGGCCAAGCTCGAGTGCCAATGATGGCAATCTTGAGGGGGCTTATTGTTGGCCGATTCTCGAATGAACTCCTACGCCATGCTCGGCCGATTCTCATAAGCCATTCTAGGGCCAATATTGATTGCGAATATCGGGCCGCTCTTATCATCCAAGGCTCGGTCGATGATCGGGCCAAGCTCGAGTGCCAATGTTGGCAAGCTTGGCGTCGAGCATCGGCCAATCATTGGCCACTACCGATCACCCTACATGGGCGCCCACCCTGTGTGGTTGCTTTGTTCGTTTTCAGGGTTGGGCCGTATCGGTTTAAAAACAGTGTATTTCGGAAATTTTGCCCCTTGGTGTTTTCACGAGACCTCATATTCTGTTCCAATTTTTCAATGGAGTTGCTCTCTTTGATTCTTTCGGAGAGTTTTTCGCCGTATAGAAATTTGTCGGTTTTGATGTTTTCTAAAATGTCTCTAGTTTGTTTGGGAATTCCAGGCGATATGAACGATTTTCTGGCTGTAGATAATGAGTGGTGGAAGTCCGTGAGAATTTGTCCCGCGTCCGAAAAATGTTCTAGGGCTCTTACTCTGTCGGCAAGTATATCTTTTTGTAATAACAGATGCGAAAAGCCAGCTCCGAGCGCGGCTATCGCGCATTCAAGCGTTTCCTGTAGATACAAAAAATGCTTGTCACGTTTGAGAGCGGATTCGTTCATCGACGCTCTCACTTCGGGATTCAATTCAGGGGCCTCTAATTGGCAAGGCCCGTTTCGTGAGTATTTAGCAAGTATTTCAATCTTTTCTTCTTTTGGGAGTCCGTCTGACAGCCAAACTTGCCAACGACCAACGATTTGTGAGTGAATGGTGTATTCTTTTACTTTCGAGACCGAGGGATCCTTTCCTAAAATCTCCAGGATTTCCTCTTCCACTTCTATTTCATTTTCCGAGTTTTCGTTTTCCCCGTCGTTGGTTTCCGTTCGTTCTTGACCATTATGCATTTCCTGTTTAGCACTCGTCTTACCTGAAATGATGTCAGAAAATGTCGATGTGACTGGTATGCTTTATATATGGTTCCTTTTTGTTTAAGGACAATTGCGCAATGTGTTGATCGCTAGATTTTGTTTCGCCTCTCGTGCGAACGCAATCTGCATGATGGCTGGATTATGTTTCGCCTCTTGTGCGAACTCAACCCGATCCTTTGAGATCGACTATGTCTGACCTCTGGTGTCAGCTCAGTCGTCATTTTTACTCACTGCGATAATTATCTTCGTCGGTTTGGAAAGGTGATTTGCTTTCGTTTTCCGATAGAGATGAAGTGCAGGACGGTGAACGTTGTCGTGCTTCTCCCCATGCAGAAATTTTTTGGGGACTCCCCAGATCCTACCAGATCCCTATGGGGATTTGATAGGGACGCCCCAAGTAAGGAGTCCCCACTGGAATCCAAATAGATTTGTTGGGGATTCCCCAGATTCTACCAGATCCTTATGGGGATTTGATAGGGACGGCCCAGGTAGGGAGTCCACATTAGAATCCAAATGTATTTGTTGGGGACTCCCCAGGTTCTACCAGATCCTTATGGGGATTTAATATGGACACCTCAGGTAGGGAGACCACATTGGAATCCAAATGGATCCTGGGCTGTTTCCAGATTAACGTGGTTTGAGCATTTTTTACTTGAAATTATGTAAAATGGGATTTCGCGACGCTCTGCAAAAAATTATTCTTTGATGGTCCCGTGCACAGATTTGCTTGGGAGTTTCAAGATGCACCAACGTGTTTCTAGGAATTTGTTAGGATATCGAATACTACAATATATAATTATATTGTTTAGTAATTTTTCATCGGGATCCAATAGGGATTCCCCATCGGGATCTAACAGGGATTCCTTGTCGGGAGCCAATAGGAATTCCCTATCGGGATCCAATAAGGATTCAGAAAATCGCTTCCGACACAAGAAAGACGTCGGGCGATAGAACATAAGCGGCGCAGGATACATATATATTCGTGTCGTCGTTGAAAAGCGCGCGACGATCGAGTTACTGCGCAATCGCGATCGTAAGATTGGATGGAACCTACGTTACTACCGATGAAGCGCTGCTGTGCTGTGGGAAAGCAATCGCTAATTCCAAAGATTGGGATGGCCGCCGACCTGCTCAACCTCAAGCGCAACCATAACCTGATTGCCGTTACGTCAGAAAGAAAATTCCATGCGCACAAGTATTTTTATTTAATAATAATATAAAATGTGTATCAAAAAACATTGCAGTAAAAAAAGTATTCGTTTTTAAGTATTTACAATATAAAACGTATTCATATTTCATTAAATACAAAAAGTATATGGCATTGAAGTTTGCATCGTTGGAACGCAACGAAAGTTCCTTTTTACCTTTTTTTTCCATATTTTTATTGTCATAGAAGATCTTTGTTATACATTTATATCGTAAATCGCTAAATATATTTTTTTTTAATGGTTAAAGGATTATTGTAACCAAAATCTGCCAAAAAAAAAAAATTAAAATAATTCAAAAGCATTAATGTTTGTTGCATTCCAATGATGCAAGCATCAACCTTATTAAAGTGTTTAAATTTTATGTAGTATGAAAAGTATTCAAAGAATATCCCGCCCATAACTGCACAAGTATTTTTGCTTAATAATAGTATAAAAAGTGTATAAAAACTACGTTACAGCATAAAAAGTATTTAAAGTATTTTTAAAAAGTTCATAAAGTATAAAAAGTACTCGAAGATATAGATATAAGATATAAGTATTCGAAGAATACTATACAAAGCACTATAAATATTCAGCATGGGTAAACAATTTAAAAAAAAACAAAATAAGTATATTGTGGTATTCGATATGTACTCCTTTGTAAACAATAAATTGATCTCTTTAGTGTATCGATGCTTTTATTTTTTGTAGCATTTTGGGCTTACAGAATGCGATATGATCGATCAAGCATCGTATCGGATTCCGTTCAATACTGTGGGGAAGCTTTAAGATTCTTACATTGGATTCCGATGGGAAATCCCTATTGGATTCTAATAGGGAATCCCTATGGAATCCCTATGGAATCCCGATAGGAATCCCTACTGGATCCCGATGGAAATCCCGATAGGAATCCCTACTGGATCCCGATGGGAATCCCTTTTGGATCCCGATGGGAATCCCTTTTGGATCCCGATGGGGAGTCCCTCTTGGAATCCAATGTACGAGCGTGACGTTTCCTGATAGGGATCCAATGGGGTGCCCCGTTGGATCCCTATCAGGGAGTAGGGAGAAGTAGGGGAATCCTATAGGATTCCAAACATAATTTCTGCCTGGCTCGTTCTCGGTTTTTTTTTCAGTTTTTCAATCAATCGGTGTTCCTCCTCTTCGTAGCTGCGTGATCGCTTCTTCTTTGAAGACTTTCCCATGTCTACGAAGCATCTTTTTTCGTATTTAACTAATTCGTTTTATTTTTTCTTCGACACGTTTGGAAAAAACTGTGACATGTTTCGACATGTTTGGAAAAATATCAAAAATATAAAGGAATATTGTAGGATCCTTGGAGCGTCGTAAAAAAGATCTGCACATACGGTATTCACTGGCATTTCTTCAAAAATCATCTGAAAAAAAACCAAAGAGATTATTAAATTAGTTACTATAATCTAGTACTTGTCACAGCCGATTTTAAAAATAGTGATTTATGACAAAATGCCGGACGTTTGAACATAAATAATGATTTTTGGGCCAAAAATTAGTTATTATTTTGTGTATAAAACAAAAACTAAGTAACGGAAAAAAAATCCTATGACAAGTACTAGATAATGGTGTATAGAATAACCACAAAAAACCTCAAGGCAATGGGTTCATTGGTTTTCGAGAAATTTTGGGTACCGATTTGCAAAACGTGGTTTCGAGAAAAACGCGTTTGAAAATTTGGGAATGAATAAATCATGAAATTTGTCAACTTACATGGAATCATCGATACCAGGCCCATAGTGTAGGTCTTCTACGGTCGACGGAATTTACATAGCTTCTAAATCGATTTTTTCGACTATAACTATTTTTTCGACGTATAACTCCCCTTAACCCATTAACGCCCAAGAATTGCGATTTTTTCCTTCATTTTCAAGACAGATTTTTATTATATAAAAAAAAATCATAAAAAAATGCAGAGATACGTTCCCTAATATTTCCGAGGATGCTCTTTTAGAATCTGGGGTCAAAATCGGGTTTTGTCCATTAGGACAAAAAATATGGCGGCTTTTACACAAAAAAACAGGAAAAATCGATGACGCTTTTTTTTCAAAATTTTTTTTCACCTCGAAGCCGTTGAAAAGACCGGTTTTTTTTCAACTATGGGTGCATAGAATAGTGACGATTGAACAATCAATTTTTTTAATTCGTCGATATCAACATTTTCACCCCCAAAATGGCGCTTTTCACCCCCTGAGTGACACGAAAAATTTTACGCTCGGTGTCCCAAATGAAAAGTAGTTGGATTTGGACGAAAATTGGTACTCAGAGGTTTTTGAGGTCGCCGATTACGATTCTGTTCTCAAAATTCCGAAATTCAAAATGGCCGATCCAATATGGCGGACACAAATGCAAAAGTTCATTTGAATTGGATAAAACGTGGCACTCGGAGGTTTTCGAGGTCGCTGATTATGATTCTGCTCTCAAAATTCCGAAATTCAAAATGGCGGATCCAATATGGCGGACACAAATACAAAAGTTCATTTGGATTGCATAAAACATGGCACTCGGGGGTTTTCGAGGTCGCTGATTATGATTCTGCTCTCAAAATTCCGAAATTAAAAATGGCGGATCCAATATGGCGGACACAAATGCAAAAGTTCATTTGAATTGGATAAAACGTGGCACTCGGGGGTTTTCGAGCTCGCTGATTATGATTCTGCTCTCAAAATTTCGAAATTCAAAATGGCGGATCCAATATGGCGGACACGAATGCAAAAGTTCATTGGAATTGGATAAAACGTGGCACTCGGGGGTTTTCGAGGTCGCTGATTATGATTCTGCTCTCAAAATTCTGAAATAAAAAATGGCGGATCCAATATGGCGGACACAAATGCAAAAGTTAATTTGAATTGGATAAAACGTGACATTCGAGGGTTTTCGAGGTTGCTTATTATATTTCTGCTCTCAAAATTCGAAAGCCTTTGGGTATTTAAATACCTGGTATTTTTAGGGATTTAAATACCCAAAGACTTTCGAATTTTGAGAGCAGAATCATAATCAGCGACCTCGTAAACCCCCGAGTGCCACGTTTTATCCAATTCAAATTAACTTTTGCATTTGTGTCCGCCATATTGGATCCGCCATTTTTAATTTCGGAATTTCGAGAGCAGAATCATAATCGGCGACCTCGAAAACCCCCGTGTGCCACGTTTTATCCAATTCAAATGAACTTTTGCATTTGTGTCCACCACATTGGATCCGCCATTTTGAATTTCGGAATTTTGAGAGCAGAATCATAATCAGCGACCTCGAAAACCCCCGAGTACCACGTTTTATCCAATTCAAATGAACTTTTGCATTTGTGTCCGCCATATTGGATCCGCCATTTTTAATTTCGGAATTTTGAGAGCAGAATCATAATCAGCGACCTCGAAAACCCCTGAGTGCCACGTTTTATCCAATTCAAATGAACTTTTGCATTTGTGTCCGCCATATTGGACCCGCCATTTTTAATTTCGGAATTTTGAGAGTAGAATCATAATCAGCGACCTCGAAAACCCCCGAGTGCCATGTTTTATCCGATTCAAATGAACTTTTGCATTTGTGTCCGCCATATTGGATCCGCCATTTTGAATTTCGGAATTTTGAGAGCAGAATCATAATCAGCGACCTCGAAAACCCCCGAGTGCCACGTTTTATCCAATTCAAATGAACTTTTACATTTGTGTCCGCCATATTGGGTCGGCCATTTTGGATTTCGGAATTTTGAGAACAGAATCGTAATCAGCGACCTCAAAAAACTCCGAGTACCAATTTTCGTCCAAATCCAACTACTTTTCATTTGGGACACCGAGCGTGAAATTTTTCGTGTCACTCAGGGGGTGAAAAATGCCATTTTAGGGGTGAAAATGTTGACAACGACGAATTTAAAAAATTGATTGTTCAATCGTCACTATTCTATGTACCCATGGTTGAAAAAAAAACCGGACTTTTCAACGGCTTCGAGGTGAAAAAAAATTTGGAAAAAAAAGTGTCATCGATTTTTCCTGTTTTTTTTGTTGTTTAAAAGCCGCCATATTTTTTTTCCTAATGGCCAAAACCCAATTTTGACCCCAGATTCTCAAAGAGCACCCCCGAAAATACTAGGGGACGTATCTCTTCATTTTTTATGATTTTTTTCATATAAGAAAAATCTGACTTGAAAATGAAGGAAAAAATCACGATTCTTGGGCGTTAATGGGTTAAATTTCCAAAGTTTTATTGTACTCAATACTTCATCGAAGCAGTATTTTTCGAGATTAATCAAATGTAAGATAAAAATGGGACACCCGGTATCGGTTGATGTATACAAGTTTTTGATCTCCTCATAAATGCACATGGACTTATGCACATTCGTAGATACACAGCCACAGAAATACGTGTGTGTGTGTGTGTGAGTGGAGCGCGTTAATAAAGTCGAAAAGTTGACAAGCGTCAGTTCGCTTTGGCGAATGGAAGGGGTGGCGAGCAGGGGGGGGGGGGGCGTAGACGTAAAATAGTACGACACAGAATGTGGCCCAGAAGATAAAACTGCCGACATCGAGTGAGCTTCGCTGAGAACGAATTCGACCAGGCTGCTGGCCCTGAGACGATCTCGAACTCGAGTTCAAGTTGACGTAGTTTTCTTCTTTCATTTCGAAAAATTATCGCATATCGAGACGTACGATTTGGGAAAATTGTATCGAGCCGGTTAATTTTTTTTATTTTTATTTTATTTTATTTATTTTTTTATTTTTTTCGTTTTTGAATATTCCGAATCGTGAAAAATCGGTTCGTTGGATCGGACGAGTCGTTTGGTGCATTCTCGGAGAGCGGAGATTCGATCGACGGATCCGTTGTTTATTTAATAAAAAACGGAAAACTCGTCACGGTAGTTCCGATTGTTCGGGAAAAGCGCGTGTACTTGTTTTAGATCGATTATCGAGCGAGATTTCGGCGGCATGTCTAGCGCGGATTTACGAACCGGTAAGTAGAAGGCGAAGAATTGTGATGTGATTTTTGGTAACGGGTCTGCACGAGGAATCGTCACAGTGTAACCGGTCGAAAAATAGCTGATTTTCGCAATTTTTTTTCGATGGTTAAAATACGCTGATCAGTCTGATTTTTTTATGTCTGATCAAAGCACTCACGAAGAGCGGAAAATAAATTTTTAAACGTCTATTTTTATTTTTTTACATTTTTTTAACCGTTGAAAATGTCTTCGAAAAAAGGAGTCCTCACGGTGTACACGGTTGTGGCCACAAGTATGATCTGAAACAGAATTTGTGAAAAGATTATTAATCGGTATGAAAGCTATCTTGCTATGGAGGTTTCTTTTATCGACGATGACAAAATGTTTTTTCGTTAAAAAAAAATATGAAGATTTGAAGGAAAGCTTCCATAACAAGATAAAGAATGGGGGGAAGAATGTTGTGTCAACATTTGAGACGGATAGCTTGAAAACTCTTCTTTTTACGCACGTTTAAAAAAAACGACATTTCGAGGAAAACGCGTTTAAATTTTCGAGTGTGGAATTTTTCATTAAAATTGTCTACTTGCGATCAATCGACGATACCAGGTCCATGTTTATAACCGTCTATACTATCGGATAATGCAAAAAAAAATCGGTTTTGAGGAAATTTTATTTTGAATTTGAAAATTTGAAATTTTTTATTTGAAAATTAGAAAATTTGAATTTTTTTTTATTTGAAAATTTTATTTTATTTGAAAATTTTGAATTTTACACACAACTATAACAGAATCTTGCCAACTTTGAGTTGATTTTTTATTAAAAAAATATTCATAAACAGTGGAATTATTATTATTTAAACAAAGTACCACCGTTGCTACATAGCCAGCGATCCAAGTAGTTGTGGCAACTAGGCTCATTTTGGATGAACACTTAAAAAAGTACTTTTACTATATAATTGTCACTTTTTTAACATAAAAATCGAATAAAATTTTTGAATAAAAATAAAAAAGCCAAATGGAAAAATTAAATATAACAAATATTTTATAAGATTTAGTATATAAAACTTTCGTATGACTGGGTACCTTTTTGGCATTTTGAAAATTACCAGAATAGCGAGCTGTAGAAAAAGAAGTTATTTTTCAACCAGAAAAACACCTCCAATATTTTTTTTGACAACACATGGATGAGCGTATAAAAAAATTACGCGGTCGTATGATAGAAAATATTATAAACCATGCTCGGTCCGAATTTGAAGTGAATCGGACGAATAGATTTTGATCTACGACTTAAACGGTTCCATAAAACGTTTTTTCGAGAAAAAAGGGTAAAAAAGGGATACTTCACAAAAATCGTTACTCGGGCAATTTTTGGAATTATTACAAAATCCTTGTTGCGAATTAAAGATCCAAGGCTATAAAATCATGCAACAAAAACATCGTATTTTTCAAATTTCAATCTTATGCAGTTGCCATGAATCTTGTTCTTCACTCAATAAAATATAAGTTGATCGGCATGAAGGGTGTGCGGCGTCGGCGAATGCTCGGTCAATACTCGGATGGGTGACCGCTCATAGCTGAGCACTGTGTTCCGAGCGAAGCGGTAGTTTCACCGAGTTTCCGGTAGTCAACGCAACGGGAAACTCATCGAAAAATGTGGCCGCCTTTATCGGCACCGGTTTTTCGCAGTTGCCGTGTGCCCTCGTGTCGACACGTTACGGCAGTAAATCGGCACTGAGGGCAACAATCCGAGGGGTCTCTCGGTTGCCAATGGAATTACTAAAGTGATAAATAGGCCTCAAAACCTAAAAAAATCGTAGAAACCCAAAAACGAAAACAATCGGTCCGATGACGAACCATTTTTTCTTTCGAGTATCGCTTAACGCTTTCTCTTCATTTATTTTTTTTCGCCACAAAACAATCATTATCTATTGCTGCGTATAATTAAATGATCAATTTGAGTGGAAGGACTTATTGGGGGCCGCCTTTATCGGCACCGGTTTTTCGTAGTTGCCCTGTGCCCTCGTGCCAACACGTTACGGCAGTCAATCGGCAATCCGCACAATACCCCCGGGGTTCTCTCGGTAACCAATGAAAATACTAAAGTGACAAGTACGGGCCGAAAAATTAAAAAAAATCGTAAACACCCAAAAATAATTAAAATCGGTCCGATGACGAGCCGATTTTTGTTTCAAAGATCGTTCAACGCTTTCCCTTCATTTGGTTTATTTTTCGCAATAAAACAATAATTATCTATTGCCGCGTATAATTAACTTATCAATTTGACTGGACGGAATTATTGCGGGGGGCCTTTATCGGCACCGGTTTTTCGTAGTTGCCCTGTGCCCTCGTGCCAACACGTTACGGCAGTAAATCGGCAATCCGCACAATACCCCCGGGGTTCTCTCGGTAACCAATGAAAATACTAAAGTGACAAGTACGGGCCGAAAAATCCAAAAAAAAAAATCCAAAAGCAATCGGTTCGATGTCGTGCAGATTTTTCTTCGGAGTATCGTTCAACGCTTTTTCTTCATTTAGTTTCTTTTTCTCAACGAAACAATAATTATCTATATCCGCGTATAATTAACTTATCAATTTGACTGGATGGAATTATTGCGAGCGGCCTTTATCGGCATCGGTTTTTCGCAGTTGCCCTGTGCCCTCGTGCCAATACGTTACGGCAGAAAATCGGCACTCCGCACAATAGCCCGTCGGTTCTCTCGGTAACCAATGGAAGTACTAAAGTGACAAGTACGAGCCAAAACGTAAAAAAATCGTAAAAACCCAAAAAAAAGTTACAGTCGGTCCGACGACGAACCGATTTTTTTTTTCAAGTATCGTTCAACGCTTTTTCTTCATTTGGTTTATTTTTCGTAACAAAACAATAATTATCTATTGCCACGTATAATTAACTTATTAATTTGACTTGAAGGCATTATTGCGGGCAACCTTTATTGGCACCGGTTTTTGGCAGTTGCCCTGTGCCCTCGTGCCGAAACGTAAATAAATCGTAAAAACCCAAAAATTATCACAATAGGTGCGATGGCGAACGGGTTTTTTTAGTTTCTTATTTGCAAAAAATAATAACTATCCGTTACCGCGCATAATTGACTTATCGATTTGACTGGAAGGAAATATTGCGGGTCTCCAATATTTCGACCAACAATAATTCAAATCACAAAGTGAAATTGTACCCGATTCTCCAACGACCCACTGAACTCTGATTGGCACGGCAATCGGTCGACGACCCCAGCTCGCTTATTTTCACGATGATTATCGTCGTGATTGCATTTTCCTTGCGTATATATTATTCCGCGCCTCGCGATATCGGTATCGGTAAACGCGCACGGGATTAACATTCGCCAACAATTTCTTGCAGATACGAAAAAAAGCAAAAAAAGAACCAAGAACCAGCAATACCATCAAGGCTGTATGACGGGGAGAGAAATTCATTCCTTTGGAATATCGTGACGACGTGCTCACCGCGATCGCGGATGTTTTTTTTTTCCTCTGGAAGTCTGCCAATTTGATCTCCCATTAATTTACAGTTGAATAGTCGCGAAAAATATTTTGGTCCATTTTTTGCTTTTTCTTCTCGTTCGTCTCGTACGTAATACATTCCTGCGTGAAAATAATGCTTGGGGTGCTTTATTTTTAGATGATCTTGAGGCGTGTACGATGAGGCTGAAAACGTTTTTATAGAAAATTTTGTTTTTCGATGCAAAAAAAACGTCAGCGATATATCGATCTGGAATTTCATTCTATATTTAATTTTCTTAAACTTGTTTTTTTTCTTCATTCAATTGGGAAGTCGATTTTATTTATTCGATATATTTGTATATTATTATATTCATATTATTACAATCAACGTTTGAGTGATAACATTAATGATGACAAAAAAATAAACTCCACAAAAATAATAAATGTATTTATTATGGTTATTATTATCGTCAGCATCATGAAAATTTCATTTATTTATTTACTTAAATTATCATGTTCATATTACTATTGTTGCTATTATCGTCAAAATTATGCTATTTGCGTAATTTTCATTTAATTTATGACATTTAGAAATATTTATGTAACAATAATACGACAAACTTATTTGGGCAACTTGACCCAAAAAATACTTCATAAATTTCGTTCGTCGATTTGACGCGGTGAAAAACATGACATTGATAGTGTAAATGACTCATTTTTTTTTTCATATATAACTGCACGAATGGTCATAAATCGTTCAAGATAATAATGGCCGCATCGATAGCTCGGAAGAAAAATGCCGAAATTATTCCGTCATAGACGGAGGGGCGATTAAGAGAAAAAAAAGCGCACAAGAAGGCAAGCAAGCAAACGATAAGGGAAATCCAGAAGGATGGGACGAGTGGAAATGTTTTCTGAGATTACGTCGGGGTTCATCAAGAGTTCTTCAGGGTATACGCAATACGCCATCAATAAAATCGATAATTCAAGAAGAGCGGGAGAGATAGAGAGAAAAAGCGCGAGGGGGGGGGGGGGGGGGTTAGAAAGTACGGACAAAGTCTACAAATGCTGCGTATCCTTATCGTGATAATTACGCGCGAAGTTAGCGCTAAAGTCGATTTTCCGAACGGCCAAATAACGACTGCATGAAAAAAAAAACAAGCAATTAATTTCATAATTCCTTCAAAGGCATACACATAGTTGACATGTAAAAAAAAAATCGATTTTTTATTTTGGCCGAATTCTTAAAATATGTCGTTTCAAAAATATTCTCCGAAAATTGCGAATTGATCTATTCAAAATTGAGGGAGTTATGAGCGTTTATAGATAGGTTACGAAAACCGGTGAACTTTAAGGGAGACTTTGTCCTTGGAGTGCCATATTTCAGGTGTTTGCATTTTATTTTTTTTAAAAGGAAACGTGTAAAGCTTTTTGAGTGCGGTTTTTTTCTTGCTTTTATTCATGATATACAGAACGTTAAAAAAATTTTTTTTTGAAAGAAAAACCAAAATGGCGGCCGTTGCAGCTCCGCGAAAACAGGTCCTCAAATCGCGGGAGGTAAACGGCTGACATCACTGCCCCCTCTTCGTTGATCTGAAACACAAATTCAAAGCATATTATCAATCTGTGACCCTTTGGTCATGGAATGACGGATGGGTTTTTCGTTTAGTACAAATTTCGGAAAATGGCGGCAATTTAAAAAAAAATCGAATTTTCGCGTTTTTTTTCGTATAGAAAGATAAATAATAAATGCAAAAATGTATCTATCGAAAAAACGATCCGTCATTCCGTGAAGACATATTTTCTGAGTATGCTCTCCAAATTTCAGGTCGATATGTTAATTACAGCGGTCAGGAGAATGTCAGCCATTTTTAAAAACATGTTTTCGAGAAAAACGCGTTTAAAGTTTTGTAATGTGTTTACACAGATGTGTTTATAATTACCGCTAACCGGCAATGCCTGGTCCGTAGAGGCATCCCTCCTCTTCTTCTAGCTGCTCATATTGAGCCGCTAACATCTCCCGCTAAATTTCAAGGACAAAGTCTCCGTTAAGGGGGAACCTTTCGACGAGGAAAAAATTTATCTTCATTTTTTTTTTAAGCCAAGATTTCTTCACTATTTTTTAGACTTAGGGTATGTTTTATTACCCCTTTTGACTGGTGTACGGTTTTTTGTATTGATCTTCAAAAACGGCGGAGGTATGGCACGGCTTTCTAAACGGATTGCGGCGGATGTTGTCAGACGGCGTGACTCGTAGCGTCGGTGGAAATAATCCGAAAAATAACGAACAAAGATTTTTCTGACACTAATACTCACACGCAGAATATGAACCAAGAAAAAGTGCGGAATATTGAAAATCGATGAAATACTACGCTTTGAAACAAAAAGAATGAATTTTTCGAAAAAAATGGCTCGATTTAGCCAATTGGTAGAAAGATTTGTACCAAATTTCATCAGAATCTGTCGATTAGTTTTTTAGCTATATACATCGTGCCAGTTTTGAAAATGCAGTTTAAAAGACCGTGTCATACGTCCGCCATTTTTAAAGATTAATCAAAAAAATACAATGTGATAGCCAAAACGATTAATAAAACTACGTTAAGAATTGGAATAACGAAATCGAGATTTTCCACACAATTGATGCATAGACTTGCAAAGTTTCAGTTTTTTTTAATTGAAAAATATTCATAAATAATGAAGTTATTATTATTCAAACAAAGTGCCGCATGTTGCTGCATGGCCAATCGGTGATGGTCGTTCTGGCAACTAGAATAATCAGAAATGAACAATAAAAACATTTATTTTTAGTATAATAATAAATTACTATAGATAATAAGTTTCGTATGACCAAATACTTTTTTGAAATTATAAAAATTACGAAAATACCAAGCTGTTAAAAAAAAGTTCGATTAAAAAAACAATTCTAATAATTAGTTATTAACAAATAGATGAACACGTTTAAAAATTCTTTTAAACTCTGTTCTCTCCGAAAATGAAGTGAATATGAACGACTAGATTTTGAGATCCGACTTGCATCATTTCATCGAATATAGTTTCGATAAAAACGCAAAAAAAAATAGTAACGCGCTCATATTGTCCCCGATCATTATTTCCAATACCGCATAGCGTTTGCACCAGGGCATAGGGAAAATGGCAAAAACAGCTGCAGTCAACTATGTTAAGTTTCCAGCTGCATGCACCACCGAAAACTCGGAAAAATTTCCGGCAGGCAGTTGGTGCGCGGCCGAGCGGTCACCCATCCGAGTACCGACCCAGACCAACGTGGCTCGGCGCCCAGGCCAAGAGTTCGCGTCCACTAGCAGCGGTTGCGAACAGTTTCATTTTCATTTTTTTTTTCCATCCGAAACGTTCGACCATTGAGTTCTCGGTCTCTTTGCGCGACGGGGGGCTCGCGTTAATGATATTCTTCAGACTTGACTTTGACCTTTTGTTTGCATTGGCATTTATCGACTTCCTGCATTATAAGCGCCATACACGTGAGAGCAATTTTCCCCAAACGGCCGAAAACCCACGAGACCGACAAACACGATTTGTACACTGAGAAAAAAAAACCAATTGAATCGAAAAAATATATTGGTTGATCCAAATAAATGTGCTGCTGCGGAGTGCCACCGATTTATGAGATATAAAATATTGGAATTTATGAGATATAAAATAATGAAATTATGAGATATAAAATATTGGAATATTTATGAGATATAAAATATTGGAAAATGCGATTGATTTAAATAAGATATTATTTTATTTGGAAAAGCTCTTCTGCTCTCTGAATATCTACATTATCCTTCAAATAAAATTATATTCTATTAAAATCATTCTATATACAATCCGTAGATGCATGGATGAAATAATTAAGCAGTTGCCACAACATTTGTTATTTCGTACAAAAATGTAATCAATAGAATTAATTATTTCTTTACTGCATCGAAACGAATATGCCATAAGACGTAAGTTTTTCAATTTGTTTTAAATGATAAATGAAAAGTAAGCGTTAGAATGATCATCCACGATAATAGTGGAGAGAATATCAGATATCCAATGGAATATCCATGCAGAAAATATCAGATATTCAACTGATAAGAACAGATCCTACATTTTGATCTTAGCCACAGGCCAAGAAGCGATACTCTGTAGAGATTCTCCGGCGTTTAAGTAGATTTTCGGTTCGCGCTACGCTTACGAGAAACGAGCGCGCGTGCGGCTTCTAGTGGTTACTCCGAGAACTACAGGTTTCCTCACACCTATAATTTCGGTGGCGCTCGGCCGTGATTTGGTTGAATGTTTTCAACCAAATGCGCAAGAAACAAATTTTATTTTCGCATAATTTTTCAACTCATTCAGACATTTGCTTAATATTTTTCAATCAAAATAAAATATTAATATTTTAACGAATAATGTACTTGGAAATCAATATCATATATGGTGAAAAAAATAAAATAACATATTTACTCAATGGAAATTTTATCTGAATCCAACGAGCGAGATTCAATTTTTCTTGTGTACTCGAATCAACAATATTCATGTTATGAATTGAAACGCTTTTTTGTTCGTTGCAGAATATGCATTCAAAACTATATAATTTGTTCGCGATAATTTTTTAGATAGTTTCAATAATACATTGTTCTCGGCTAACAATATTGAATGAAGAAAAAACTTTAAATTTTATCATGTTATTAAAGTCGATAGCGATTTGTTTGAACTAATAAATTTGATTATTTACACCAACAATTTTACAATTGAATCAACGAAATTTCATTCAATAACACCAATGATATTGGATCAATGATTTGTTTTTCTCAGTGTATTTTACCCTGGTCATCTTCGATCCATTAGTATCAACATTCGAGGACAACGTGTACGATAGACGTATTTCATTTTCCCGCTTTTTGTAAACCTCGTCAAATTAAAAAGCATTCTTCTCATTGTTCATTCGGAAAAATAGTTTGGCTACCACAGTTCTCGTCGAAACTACTCAAACAAACCCAAACAAACCCAAACCAACTCAATTTTTCGCCACTGATTGCCTGTAAAACTTTGTGAAAAAGTAGACTGGTTTCACCATAAATGCACTGAGGATGCTACTGCAGAAGGAGTAAAAAAAACAGCACAAAGATATAAGGGAAACGTTGGCCGATTGTAGGTCGTCAAACCCTAGCTTTGCGGCACGCACTTCCGTCGCTAGTCAATTCGACAGACTCGCCGTTGTCCGCAAGAAAATTGATAATGACGAGTGTACATTATACGAAACGAATGACCGAGAGTGGGAGAAAAAAGTCCGAAGGACACATGAACATGTATCTCTTTCTCGCTCCTGCTTTTCGGTCCATCTTCCATTGAAGACGTTGCGGATGCCGGTCGTCGGACGATCTAAAGCTGTAGGTAGAAATCGGCAACGAGCGGGAACATACGATTGGATCATTAGGCAATTTGTACACCGGTACGTTCGTGCACGGCCTCTAACTTGCTTATCCGTTGCTCGTCGCTCTTTAATTGAGAATATTGCACCAACGAACGAAGTCCCTCCACTTGCTGATATCGTGTGTCCAACGTTACAAACGTATGGAGACATGTACACATGTACATACAAGATATTCCCATTTGTAATTATGTACAGATAGCGGATGTAACGAGACAAATTGCCAATTCTCACAGAGCCTTCGGATTCACGAAATGAGTCGACTGTATGCAAATGTGTAGATGAATTATTAAGGGGCTATACCAGTGTGAACTCTGAAAATTTGGGTGATTTTCGGGATTTTTTTCGAAGAAAAGTACTCAATTAAATGTTTCGGAAAATGAAGAATATATTTGGTTATATTTGACCTATATTACATAATTTTTTCATAGAAAAATATTGAGACCCAGGCGATTTATGTGCTGCTTTCGTAGGCGCAAAAAAAAGTTCCTCCACTGCTGACACGATTCCGGCCGATTGAGTAGCTGTAACCGAAAAAGGAAAAAATGTCATTAAACTGGAAGGTATTTCCTGTACAATGACGTAGGATTTTCGAAAAATATCAAAATCTAACAAAATGGCGTAGTTATGAAAAAAAGTCTCTTTTCTTGCTTATAAAATGGTCGTTTTTTTCAATGCCAAATCGTCAATTTTTATCCAATCAAAAATATCCTACTTTATTGTAGAGTAAATATATTCAAGAGTACTCAGTTCAAATTTCAAGTCAATCGGATAATTGCTGTTTGAGTTACAATGTCAGCAAATTTGAAAAATCTCTTTTCGAAAAAAACGCGTTTGAAGATTTAACTATCGATTTTTTCAAGATAAAATGATTTGAGATACGGCCTTGATATTTTTACAGGATATTCTTGAAATTATAGACTGTCGAAAAAGGCAAAACGAATTTATCGATTTTTTGAAAATGTCACACTGGTATAGCCTCTTAATTGGAGGTTATCTCCGAGATGATGAACAAGAAATGAATACTGTCAGGCTGTGTCGGCACTTGATGTGACGATGCTTCATTCCAACTGCGATAGAAGAAACCTCGGTAGCCATTGGAATCCACTGGTAATTGGGAATGGAGTATCGGGATATGAGAATTTCGGTATGGAAGCTTAGGAAGCTTAGCAGCTAAAGGATTGTCATTATTACGTGTAATGCAGTTGGATTATCAAGTATGATGCAGCAACTCGGTAGCCATAGAAACCCACTGGTACTTGGGAATCGAATATCCGGTTACGGGAATTTTGGTATGGAAGCATAGAATGGAAGACTGTGCAATGCGGCTCGATTTTTGTGCAAACGATACATGGGTCTGACTCCATGCAGTTTATTTCCGAACTCGGTCAACCTTATCTGTGCGACATCTGCATGGGTTAGGCTCTATGTAGTTGGATTTTGAATGGATCGAAATGTGCATAGTTGGTTTCTCCGTGTATTGGAATCTATGCATGGCGAAGCTCCATGTGCACCTAATCCTGTTTGGATCGGACTCTATGTGGCTGAACTCGGATTGACTGCAGTTTAAAAGGATCCGCGGTGCTCGAATGCTTCATGGCCTAACTCTATCAAGCCAAACGCTCCATAGAGAGGAATCAACGTGACGGAACTCAACACGGATTGGACGTTGAGCATGGTCGAAGTCAACATTGACGGCACTTTGATAGACTGAACTCCACATTATTGGAAATCTTTATGGGCCTGAGTATACGAAGTCAAATTCTCCATAGACCGAACTGTACATGGCGGAACTCAATACAGATTGGCCTCTTCTCGGCAGAACTCAACATGGATCGGACTCTGAACATGGCCAACCTCAATATTGATGACACTTTCAAAGATCAAACTCCACATGGTTGAAAATCTTCATGGATCTGACACTATAAAGTCGAACTCTCAATAGACCGGACTCTACATGGCGGAACTCACACGAATTGGACTCTGAGCATGATTAAACTCAACATTGACGACACATTGAAGGACCAAAACCCACATGATTGAAAATCTTCATGGACCTGACTATGAAACCGAACTCTCCATGAACTGGACTCTATATGGCCGAACTCAACACGTATTGGACTTTGGACATAGCGGAACTCAACATTGACAGCACTTTGAAAGACCGAACTCCACGTGGTTAAAAATCTTCATTGACTTGAAGCTCGATGTGCACCTAATCCTGTTCGGACCGGACTCTATGTGGCCGAACTCTGGATTGACTGCCGTTTAAAAGGCTTCGCGTGCTCGATTGTTTCTTTGCCTAACTCTATTAAGCGAAACCCTCCATAGAGTGCAATTTACATGACGAAACTCAATACAGATTGGACTCTGAGCACGGCTGAACACAACATTGATGGCACTATAAAATACCAAACTTCCCATAGTTGAAAATCTTCATGGGCCGGACTCTATGAAACCGAACTCTCCATAGACCGGACCGTACATGGCGGAACTCAACACAGATTGGCCTCTTCTTGGCAGAACTTAACAGGGATTCTGAACATGGCCAAACTCAATATTGACGATACTTTGAAACATCAATGGCGGAACTCACACGAATTGGACTCTGAGCATGACTAAACAACATTGACGACACATTGAAGGACAAAAATTCACATGATTGAAAATCTTCATGGACCTGACTATGAAACCGAACTCTCCATGAACTGGACTCTACATGGCGGAGCTCATCACGGATTGAACTCTCCATGACAGAACTCAACACGGATCGGACTCTGAACATGGCTAAACTCAACATTCATGACACTCTGAAAGACCAAACTCCACATGGGTGAAAATCTTCATGGACCGGACTCTATGAAACCGAACTCTCCATGAACTGGACTGTACATGGCGGAACTCAACACAGATTGGCCTCTTCATGGTAGAACTCAACATGGATCGGACTCTGAACATGGCCGAAGTCAATATTGACGACACTTTGAAAGATCAAACTCCACATGGTTGAAAATCTTCATGGATCTGACACTATGAAGCTGAACTCTCCATAGACCGGACTGTACATGGCGGAACTCAACACAGATTAGCCTCTTCATGGCAGAATTCAATATGGATCGGACTCTGAACATGGCCAAGCTCAATATTGACGACACTTTGAAACATCAAATTTCACATGGTTAAAAATCTTCATGAATCTGACACTGTAAAGCCGAGCTCTCCATGAACTAAACTGTACATGGCGGAACTCACACGAATTGGACTCTGAGCATGACTAAACTCAACATTGACCATACATTGAAGGACCACAATCCACATGATTGAAAATCTTCATGGACCTGACTATGAAACCGAACTCTCCATGAACTGGACTCTGCACGACGGAACTCATCACGGATTGAACTCTCCATGACAGAACTCAACACGGATCGGACTCTGAACATGACTAAACTCAATATTGAAGACACTTTGAAAGGCCAAACTCCACATGGTTGAAAATCTTCATGAATCTGACACTATGAAGCTGAACTTTCCATAGACCGGACTGTACATGGCTGAACTCAACACAGATTGGCCTCTTCATGGTAGAACTCAATATGGATCGGACTCTGAACATGGCCAAACTCAATATTGACGGCACTTTGAAAGATCAAACTTCACATGGTTGAAAATCTTCATGGATCTGACACTATGAAACCGAACTCTCCATAGACCGGACTGTACATGGCGGAACTCAACACAGATTGGCCTTTTCATAGCAGAACTGAAAATGGATCGGACTCTGAACATGGCCAAACTCAATATTGACGGCACTTTAAAAGATCAAACTCCACATGGTTGAAAATCTTCATGAATCTGACACTATGAAGCTGAACTCTCCATAGACCGCACTGTACATGGCAGAACTCAACACAGATTGGCCTCTTCATGGCAGAACTCGATATGGATGGGGCTCTGAACATGGCCAAACTCAATATTGACGGCACTTTGAAAGATCAAACTTCACATGGTTTAGAATCTTCATGGATCTGACACTATGAAGCTGAACTCTCCATAGACCGGACTGTACATGGTGGAACTCAACACAGATTGGCCTCTTCATGGCAGAACTCAATATGGATCGGACTCTGAACATGGCCAAACTCAATATTGATGACACTTTGAAACATCAAACTCCACATGGTTGAAAATCTTCATGGATCTGACACTATAAAGCCGAACTCTCTATAGACCGGACTCTACATGGCAGAACTCACACGAATTGGACTCTGAGCATAACCAAACTCAACATTGACGACACATTGAAAGACCAAAATCCACATGATTGAAAATCTTCATGGACCTGACTATGAAACCGAACTCTCCATGGACTGGACTCTACATGGCGGAAGTCATCACGGATTGAACTCTCCATGACAGAACTCAACACGGATCGGACTCTGAACATGGCTAAACTCAATATTGAAGACACTTTGAAAGACCAAACTCCACATGGTTGAAAATCTTCATGGACCGGACTCTATGAAATCGAACTCTCCATAGACCGGAATGTACATGGCGGAACTCAACACAGATTGGCCTCTTCATGGCAGAACTCAATATGGATCGGACTCTGAACATGGCCAAACTCAATATTGACGGCATTTTGAAAGATCAAACTTCACATGGTTGAGAATCTTCATGGATCTGACACTATGGAGCTCAACTCTCCATAGACCGGACTGTACATGGCGGAACTCAATACAGAATGGCCTCTTCATGGCAGAACTCAACATGGATCGGACTCTGAACATGGCCAAACTCGATATTGACGACACTTTGAAACATCAAACTCCACATGGTTGAAAATCTTCATGGATCTGACACTATAAAGCCGAACTCTCTATAGACCGGACTGTACATGGCAGAACTCACACGAATTGAACTCTGAGCATGACCAAACTCAACATTGACGACACATTGAAAGACCAAAATCGACATGATTCAAAATTTGCATGGACCTGACTATGAAACCGAACTCTCCATGAACTAGACTCTACATGGCGGAACTCATCACGGATTGAACTCTCCATGACAGAACTCAACACGGATCGGACTCTGAACATGACTAAACTCAATATTGAAGATACTTTGAAAGACCAAACTCCACATCACTCTACACATCCAAATTCTACATATGTTTGATGCCCGAACACCTTTTTATCGGACTCTAAACGCCTAAACTCTAAATCAACGGAACTCCACGCAAATATACTCAAACTCTACGTGCGCTACATGACCAAACTTTATGCATACAGTCGTCTAATTAAAAAGAAAGTCACATTCCACATTGCCTCTATTCGTCCAATTGCACGAAAGTCACTTTCTACAAATTAAGGTGTACCCACCAAGTTGGGCTTTGCGAAAACGACCTATATACGTCACTCCGCGAAGCCTCAGGACTATCGATGAGTTCCAGTGTTTCCTTCTTTTTCTTTCTCGTAACCCATTTTAGTCTCCTCTCGGGCCTTCCTCAAGGACTGGGCAACTTCGGAATCGATTATGTAAAGCAAAATGCGAACGGTTTTTTTTGGCTCGTAGCCGCGCGCGCGCTCGAAACTTGTAAAACTTGGCACTCGTACGTTTGCGTGCATCTCGCGCATAATCGATGAGAGCGAGAGAGGCGAGAGAGAAAGAAAAGGACAACGAGGCGGCCACGATATTTTACACCTCGTTCCACTTCTTCCACCCTTATTATTGTCTTTACTCTCCGTCGAATCCACCGATTGCAATGGCGTCGCGTATATATCGACGGATAATGTTCACGGAGCGCCCGTGAACATAGTATTTTATCGCCGAGGCTTGATGGGTGCACCACGAGGGAAAAAGGCAACGATATTTCGCGCTGATTGGAAAACGTTATTAATCCCCGTATTTCATAGACGAAAATAATTTCGCCTCGTGATTTTTTTTCTTCTTTTTTTTCTGACATGCACGTAATGTTTATCTGTTTCGATATAGTGATCTAAATGGCATTATTTTATCGATCGCTACTCCAAAATAATTAAAATGATCAAAAACCCATTACTTTGAAGAGTTTTCTTGGATTTGTTTGAGTTTCTTTGAGGAAGTTCTTAATTATTTTTTTTGAAATATACTTTATTCTTATGTTTGATCGTTCAAAATCATTAAAATGATTATACTTGGATATTTTAAATCAGTTTTGTTGGATTTGTTTGGTTTTATTGGAATTCCTTTATTTTTTTTAGAAATATACTCCGTTCTGATTTTTTATTGCTACTTTAAGATAATCGAAGTGATTAATGTTTAATTACTTTTCAGAAGTTTTATGGGCTTTGTTTGGGGTTGTTTTCATTTATAATATGTACTGATATGGCGATTTATCTAGATGGCGTTGTTTTTTCGCGCCTTAATTCGATACTTGATTGAAGTTTGATCTCTTGTGGAGAATTTGACAATTACCCTGTTCGTCGTAAGAGGATATTTTACAAGCATCATTGATTTTCATCGGGTCATTTTTGGAAGTTATCCAGTGGTCGTTTTGGAAGATAGGCAAAATATTTACAAACTCTTCCTCGCAAATTAAAGTTGAGAACCTAGGCTATTATGCCTAAAAAAATCAAATTCCCGCGCTTAAGGGGTCAGGCCACTCTAGACGCCGAAAAAATAGCCTTTTTGGGGATTTTTTTCTTCAGAAAAACTACAAAATAAATCGAGATTACAAGAAAGGGTGTTTATCATACGTATCAGTGACTGTATACACTGAAAAAAAAATTCGTTCATTCATCCAAAATTCAGTTGGTTTAACAAAATTGTATCTTTAAATACGTTCAACTTGATTTTTGATTGGCACAACAAAACAGCATAGTCGGGCAGTAACCAAAGATACATTTAAACTATCTGCTTATTTAGCATGTCTGAGCAACTGTTACAACAACAAAATTTCGAGACAACAAAATGCATTCTGCATATTCAACGATTCTTTTTTCTCAGTGTACAATAATTTTTTCGAAGCGATTAATTTCAAAATGGCGGCTCTACAGCATTTATCTTAAAACTGCATTTTTTAAGTTAATGCATAGTTCATTTGTTATTAACAATTATCTGACGAAATTTTTCACTTTTCAAAATTTGCCTAAAAATCGTCAGATAATTGTTAATAACAAATTAACTATGCAATTAAAAAAATCCTACGTACTTTCATAGACATATTTTTCAAGATATATTCAACATTTCAAGTGAATCGGTTTAAAATTATCTGAGTTATGTTTCTGGCCAACTTGAAAAAAGAAGTTTGAGATAAACACTGCACATCCGCCATTTTGAAATTAATCGCTTCAAAAAAATTATTGCACACAGTCACTGATATGTATGATAAACACCCTTTTTTGTAATCTTTGTTTATTTTGTAGTTTTTCTGAAAAAAAAAATCCGCAAAAAGCCTATTTTTTCGGCCTCTGGAGTGGCCCAAGATCTTAAGGGGTTACCCCCACTTGCGATTTTGAAAAAATCGAATTTTTTTGAAGTAGAAGTATCTGAGAATATGTCCTGAAAATTTCAAGTCGATCCGAACAAAATTGACCGAAATATGAGCGTTGAAAGAGAAGAATCCGTTCTTCGTGTAAACTAAAATTGAAACTTTAAACGCGTTTTTCTCAAAATTGCATTTCTGAAGTCGGTGACTAAGATTACTCGAACACTAATGAACCGATATTCTTGAAATTTTGCAGGCTTATTTAATACATAAAAATGTAGTCTTTAATCGTTCGATTTTTTTTTCGAAAAAATGGCCGTTTCATAGCCAAAAACGGCCGTTTTTTTTCGTTAAGATCGAACCATTAACTTTGACTGTCCGCCATTTTGTGAAAAATGAATATTTTTTAAAATCCTTCGATTAAAGACTAGTTTATACTTATATTTGACTAAATCCATCCGCATTTTTTTCAGATGATCCACTTCGCCGTAATGTTGGTCACCGCAAACCGTGTATATAAAAACATTATTTCATTGACGGCCATTTGCCACTAAACAATGTAATATTTCTCAATAAAAAATTACTGAAAGTTCTTCAAGATGTGTTCTTTAAGATGGTACATTTATCGATTAAAAAAGTTTTGTAGCTTTCTTTAAAAAAATTCATGAAAAAGGCCTTTTTTTGCGCTACAAGTGGGGGTAACGCCTTAAAGTTTACGAGACCCCTTGGCCGACGAAAAAAACTCCACGATTTTCTTTCCTACACTGTTCATCTATTATTTTCGCAAATCCTTCTCGAACCTGAAACGAAGCAAAATTAATTGACAAATTGCCAAATAAAAACTGCGATTGTTCGTAACCGAAATGGAATAAGACCAAATTCGATAACGAATCATTATTAATTATTGCGCTTGGAAAATATTTGATTTTCGTCACGCACCGACGGTTGGACATGAAGTTCCCGTGTGTAGCTTTCATCGATATTGTTAAGAAAGTGACGAGCCCCCCCCCCCCCCATTGTCATAATATAAGGTACATGTGTATAACGTACATATGTACGAATAGAAACAAAATTGACGAACAGTCGATGCGTTCGTCGTGCGGCGATCTCCCGCGTCAAGCCTCGTTGGCGCGGGCCAATACTCGGATGGGTGACCGCTCAGCAGCTCACAGAGGCTCGCACGCCCGGGCTACCGAGCTGACTGGCAGTTTTGCCGAGTTTCCAATGGTGAACGCTCACCCAACCGGAAGCTCGGTAGAAATGAAGCCACCCGTGGAAGCACGACTTTTTCCCAGTTTCCCTGTGCCCTCGTGCGGATGTGATACGGTAGTGCGTTGGGAACAAGTGGCTGGAGTGAGTGCGAAATAAAAATATGATAATTTTAATAAAGTTACTAACTTCCACTCGTCGTCTCGCTAGCGTGTATCACGGTAATACGGTGGCTATGTGCGTGTGAAGAATTACTACAAAAAACACGTTTTCTGTATATTTACAAAAAAGCAGTACTAATAAAAAAATACTAAAAAATCAATACTAATAGGATTAGTAAAAAAACACGTTTTTTATATATTTCCGAAAAAATTAATATTCGATGCTGTTAAAACAAATTATCCACATAGTTCCATACATACTCAACATTAAATTACGAGGAAAAACGATGCGGATGAAACAAAGTGCAGGCTAATTTTGGAAGCGTCCATTTTCACATACGAAAGTTTCAGAAAAAAACGATTCAGCCGTTATCACGCCAACTTCGCTTAAGGGGCTATACCAGCGTGAACGCTGAAAATTTGGGTGATTTTGGGGAATTTTTTGGATGAAAAGTACTCAATTAAATATTTCGAAAAATTAAGAATATATTTGGCTATATTTGACCTACATTACACAATTTTTTAATAGAAAAAATATTGAGATCCAAGCGACTTATGAGCTGCCTTCGGAGGCGCAAAAAAAAGTTCCACCACTGCCGCCATGATTCCGGCCGATTGAGTAGCTGAAATCGAAAAAGGAAAAAAATTCGTTAAACTGGAAGGTATTTCCTGTACAATGACGTAGGATTTTCGAAAAATATCAAATTCTAACAAAATGGCGTAGCTATGAAAAAAAGTCTGTTTTCTTGCCTATAAAATGGTCGTTTTTTTCAATGACAAATGGTCAATATTCATCCAATCAAAAATATCCTACGTCATTGTAGAGTAAATATATTCAAGAGTACTCAGTTCAAATTTCAGGTCAGTTGGATAATTGCTCTTTGAGTTACAATGTCAGCAAATTTGAACAATCTCATTTCGAGAAAAACGCGTGTAATGATTTAACTATCGATTTTTGCAAGATAAAATTATAAAAAAATCGGCCTTGATATTTTTACAGGATATTCTTGAAAGTATAAACTGTCGAAATAGGCAAAAAAATCGATTTTTTGAAAATGCCACTTTGGTATAGCCCCTTAAATGCCCAGACGGAGAAGGAGAACGTTCCAAAAATAATAGATATCATTTCAGCATCGTATTCCAAGCCTGCCAACTTGATTTCAGCCTGAAAAATAAAAAAATGTATGGATAGGCACTACAATTTTGTAATTTATAATAAAACACACACACACACACACACACACACACACACACACACACACACACACACACACACACACACACACACACACACACATATATATATATATTATAGAATTATAAACTGAATAAAAAGAATTCCTTTTTTTCATATTGAAAGTGAGCTGGTGGGCTCAGAATACGATGCTGAGACGTTATCTATCACATTCTTATTTAAAATGATCACTTATCAATTTAATTTTGAATTTCGGTCTCCCCGTCCATCTGCTTGAGCAAAGTTGGTATGAAAACATCTAAGTGCTTTTCTTGAAACTTTGGTAGGTGGAAGTTGATAGTTCCAGAATTTCAATTGTCAACTCCGGAATAAAAAAAAGTAAACACATATATGTAAAAAAAATCTATAGATAGGCATTCCAGATTAGTAATGTTGTGTTATAATATTTATGATTATAATATATAATAATATAAAATAGACTTAAAATTTAAAAAATTATAAAACAATATTATAAAATTGAATTAACATCATAAGAATGATAAATTATTATATAGCTTTATAATATTGGATATATATATATATACTATATATATACTATATATATATCTACCCATGTCTGTATTAATACCACGAGACGAGGCAGCGTCTCGCCACCGTATAGTTCGACAGAACCCATTTATATTTACGCACACAAACACACACACGCATTCATATATACTCCCATAACAAGATATCGACGCGATCGGTACACATCGTCATTGGCCCAAAATGGGGGCTGTTTTGAAATTGCACAGCTGTGTAGACCAAGCCATATACATATACGCATATGTTACACCCGTTATTACGGATCTCATCGTATTGCTTCAATGTTTATTTCGGATACCAAGTGTATATAATCCTTAGAAGAAAAATTTCAAAAAAAATCTATTAGGTATATATAATTAAAAAATAAAATATAAAATAAAATAATAATAAGATATATTTAAAAAAATATATTATAAATATAAAAATATATTATAAAAAAAATTAAGCAAAGCCTCAAGGGGGGGGGGGATAGATGATCTCGTTAGGAACATATCTAACCTAGGTTACCTTAGTCCAAAGTCTAAGGATTTCAAGTTATGGTAAGTATGATTTTTCGAACGTTTCCCAAAATTAGGTACTAACTCGTTTACCTCTTATGTTAATGCTATTTTTTTTTAAATCGCATTAACATAACCGGTATTTTTATTTTCTGACAAGTTTTTAATTATTCAAGATGTTCCGTTTAGTTAGTTGTGTGGATACGGATGATTGTATTGGTGTTTTTCGATTGAATACACATTAAGCTAAGACGCAAATAAGTTTTTACTTACTTATTATTGTCTGTGTGAATATTATGAACGAGTTAGTACCTAATTTTGGGAAATTTTCAAAAAATCATACTTACCATGACAACTCGAAAACCTTAGACTCTGGACTAAGGTAACCCAGGTTAGATATTCTCCTAACGAGGTAACCTATTACCCCCTTAAGGCTTTGCATCGATCTTCCTAACACCCTATATATATATACGAGGTATTGCACGTGAATTCGGTGGACTTTTTTCCTCACCCCGCCAATTCGTTTATGTTATTTTATCTGATTCCATTGACTCTAAAAGACACCCTGATTTTCTTTTACATTTTTCGAAACAGGCTTTAGTAAAAAGAAAAAATTTCTCCGAAAAACGCCCTGATTTAAAAATCTGAAAAAATTCCTAAGAACGCGTGATAATATGTAAAAATTTTCGAGCCATCACCCGCAGTGGAAGTATGATTTTTTCTGTGCATTCTGAGCGATTAACGGTTAAAAAAATCGGAAAAATTCATGAATTTTTTTGACCATTTTTGAATAACCAAATGGTTATTCAAAAATGGTAAAAAAAAATCTTTGGGGTCATCAAAATATTCAAGTATCCGCCCGAAGTAAGGGGTTCTTGAATTTTTCGGATTTTTTTAACGTCAAACGCTCAGAAAGCACAGAAAAAATCATATTTCCACTGTGGGTGATAGCTTGAAATTTTTTATATATAATCACGCATTTTTGGGAATTTTTTCATATTTTTAAATCGGAGCGGTTTTCTTCACCAAGGGTTGTTTCGAAAAATGTAAAAAAAAAATCAGGGTGCCTTTTAGAATCAATGGAATCAGATAAAATAAGTAAATCAAATTGGGGGGGGGGGGTCAGGGAAAAGGTCACGTGAAATACCTCATATATATATATATATATATATAAAAGTCGATACTACATTACGTGTAGAGCCCGTTGAACGTGTTTAGGTTGACAGCTTCTTCGAAAAGTCCACGCGAATTCTTTCGGAAATCGTGCAAAAAGAAGCATGCCGTCTCATCGCTTGCTCTTCGCCTCATCATCGTTCGAAGCTTTTTTCGCGGGCTTACGTCGCCGCGGCCACCGTGCCGCAACTGATTAACTTCGCGAAGCTTGCGCGGGCTTGTGATTATTGTGTTTACTTAAAAATCCCAGTCGTCACTCACGTTCGAGACGACGAAAAAAAAACAACACTTCATCCTTCGGGAGATAATCATTGCGCGGATAAAATCGGAAAGGGGCATTTCTGTGAACTCGTGATAAGAAATGTCAATAACAGTAATGTGAATTTCACATCGATTCGTGTTATATTAGCTTTTATAAATAAATTTACAAAAAAATAATCATAATGATATTTGGCAGTGGTGAATGCGCAGTCGATACGCGGCTCCGACGATTTTCCAATAAATCAGTGTAGGCTCGGGCCAACACCCGGATGGGTGACCGCACGCCCGCGCTCGGGCTTGCGTCTGGACTATCCTGCGGGACAGCCGTTTATAATAATAATAGTCCACGTATTCATGTTCATAGTCTGGCCAGTAGCCGAGTCAAAAACATTGTCGGAAGAAAATGATTTTGATCGATTCCTTATTTTTGTTATTTTATATTCATTAACATTTTGATATTCCTCATTATTATTATTTATTTATTATTATTGTTATCATCATTATCATCATCATGATCATCGTCGTTGTTATTGTTGCTGTAGATGTTGGCGTTGTACTGTTGTTATTATTTTATTTGTTATTATTATTGTTTAATAATTGGCTATTTTTTTAATTAATTTTCATTATAATTATTACGATCATCATTGTGTTGGTGTTATAATAATAATTATTATTGTTATTGTTTCTTGTCGTTGTTTTCGTAATGGTTATATTATTATTATTTTATTATATTATCATAATATTATATTATTTTAACGTTTTATTATATTACATTATATTTTATCATTACTATTAATATGTTGTTATATCATTATTATTACTATTATTATTATTATTATACAAACTCCATTATGTTTTTACGAACGAGGCTTTGTTTCTATACCAAAAAAATATGATTACGAGTTCACTCTCGTTTTTGCCTATTTTCGCACATGTGTTCCTACTGTTTAAACTATCTTTTCATTCTCGTGCGTTGTTCTCGAGTCGGCAGTCTTCGCAATACCTCTGCTGAGTATAAGAAATAAGTCTTTACGCGTTTTATTTCCATTTGTTTCAGGTTTTAAAAAGCTCATGTACGACCATACCGCGATGTGGGACACTTTTTTGACGGGAATTGCCGAGCTCGTGGGTACGGCGATTCTCGTTTTTCTCGGTTGCATGGGATGCATCGGTAGTCTGGGAGTTACACCGTCTCACTTACAAATCACAGTGACGTTTGGTCTCGCGGTGATGATAGTAATACAGGTGAGATCCAAGATCGAAGTTGGAAAAGCAAATCGCTCAGTCGAATTTACGCACGTATATATATATATATATATATATATATATATATATATATATATATATATATATACACACAGGGTGTCCCTCTTATGTCTGCCACCCGAAATAACTCGTCAATTATCGACGTGACAAAAAAATATTCTAGACAAAAGTTGCACGGTGTGAAGGTTGGTTGCATCAAATGCGACCTATTTTTTTCTATTTCGGTGGAGGCGCTGACGCACAGTGAAGGTCACCTCCACTTTTTTAAATGGAATGGTACATTTTTTTTCAACCACCTTGTGGAGCACCTCAAGCCACATAAAAAACATTAGAGGGTCAAAGTCGTTCAAGGTCATTGAAGGTGCGTATCTATGATACAAATCTAAAAATCTTGGATAACTACCAAATATTTGGTAGTCATCCGAGATATTTAGGTTTGTATTTCATTTGAATAGGTGACCTTGAATGACCTTGAACGACTTTGATCTTTTAATGTTTTTTTTTGCGGCTTGAGGTGCTCCACAAGATGGTTGAAAAAAAAAACATGTGTCATTCCATTTAAAAAAGTGGAGGTGACCTTCTTCGTGCGACAGCGCCTCTACCGAAATAAAAAAAAAATCGGTCGCATTTGATGGCCGCCTTCGTACCGTCCAACTTTTGTCTGGAACATTTTTTTGTGACGTCGATAATTACCGAGTTATTTCGGGTGGCAGAGATAAGAGGGACACCCTGTATGGTAATATATATATATATATATATATATATATACACACACACATATATATATATATATACATACATACATACATATATATTTACACACACACACACACACACACACACACACACACACACACACACACACACACACACACACACACACACACACACACACACACACACACACACACACACACACACACACACACACACACACACACACACACACACATATATATATATTAGGGTCGCACAATTTCGACCTCTATTTTTTTCCTTTTTCACACCTTCCAATGATCTTCTTTGCAAGAAAAAAAAATTGTCACGAAAGCTGCGAGCAGTCAAAAAGTATTTAGAGGTCGCTCAAGCCGCCCAATAATTCAAATTTTCATTTTAAAAACGAATTTTTTTCCTGCACTTCTCACCCATGAACTTTACGCTTTATAATTTGAAAAATTAAACTCTCTAAAGCTCGAGCGGACTAATGAACATCTAGTGGTCGCTCAAGAGCTTCGAAATTTCTAATTTTTTTCTACGTTTCTCACACATAAATATGATGCATTGTACAATTTGCAAAACAATTAATTATTTTTTCTTTAGAAGCAGATTTTTCATATTTACTTCACACTTGCAACCCAAGAATTATAATCTATGTTCTCATAAAATAATTATTTACAGCGCTTGTCCGTACACAAAATTATAGGTCGTTTTATTGCGAATAGTTGAATTTATGGAGAAACGGTGTGAATGTTTGTCGCCACTAGGGCCATCTGAATTGACCAATAAAGAATGTACTTTTAATATAACAGCTAAACTTGCGTATGAACGGATAGTTTTTTTTTTTTTGAAAATTACGAAAATGACAAGATATAGAAAAGAAAGTTCGATTTTCGACCAAAAAAATAACTAATCATTAACAAATGGATAAATATAGCAACAAATCATCCGGTCATACGATAGATAATGTATTAAGCTATGCTCTGTCCGAATTTGAATTGAATTAGACGAATGGATTTTGAAATTCGACTTACCACGTTTCATATAACATAACTCGGACCATTTTCGATTTTACCAAAATCTTTGTTGCAAATAAAATTTAAGAACCTAGGCTACAAAATTATGCAACGAAAAAAATCGTATTTTTGACATCTCAAGCTTATTCAGATCCCTCAAGCTAACTTGACGTATAATATTTAATATCCATATGTACAGACATTATGGTAACGTTCATAATGCAGACGCTAATTATGTTCCATATTTGCTGTTCGAACGATCGAAGCATCTCCTATACGAACCCGTGGCCTCTTCGGTTCTTGTTTGCCCCAAGAACAGCTGGCAACAACTATACTTGACTTTTAATGGCACATGATCTCGATGAATTTTTCATGACCGAATTAGAATTGAGGATATTGCGATAGCGATGATGAAAAGCTCATTATGCTTTGTCGCAGCTTGTGAGTGGATGGTTTGCTGATTATCAAAATTTACATTTTTACATAGTGGTGTTGTTATTTATACTTTATAAATAAATAAATATATACATATATATATATACATATACATATATATATATATATATATATATATATATATATATATATATATATATGTTGCGTAGCCAATCGGTGTAGGTGATTCCAGCAATGAGGTTCATCTTAAATGAAAAATAAAAAAGTTTATTTTCAGTATAATGAAGCAACTTTCGTATGACCGGAACGTTTAGGCTCGTGTTTTATACAATAAGGTTAGAAAGATTTAAACCAAATTTTGTCACGCTAGTTTTGGAAATGAAATTCAGAAGCCCGTGCCATACCTCCGCCATTGTTATCAAACATTACTAAAAAAAATACCATGTAACAGCCAAAAGTAGTAATGAAACATACCACAAGTTCCAAATTAATGAATAAATCTTTCCTTTAAATAAAAATCACGAAAATTAGTAATTTTGTTTCTCGTCTAAAGATATATTTCCCCTCAAGTGAACCACTCTGCGTGACTACAAGTTTGAATAAAAACGAATAAAAATTGCAGTGTTTCGCTCACATCAGTCACGCCCACATGAACCCTTCGATGACCGTGGGCGCCGTGGTACTCGGCAAAAAGACTCTCACCGAAGCGTCCGTGTACTTCGTGTCACAGATGATCGGAGCTGTCCTCGGTTACGGTCTCTTAAAGGTCAGTCTATACAAGCCTCTACGGATCAACAGGTAATCAATCAAAAATCAAAAAAATTCGGCCAAGAAAAAATAAAAAATTTAAGACCAACAAATCGAAAACCTTAAGCAAGAAGAAATAAAAGAAAAGTGACCAAGGAAACATAAAAAAAATGAAACCAAAAAAAGTAGCCAAGAATTTGTTTTTAAACCATTGAACCATCCCCACCGCCCGGCCCCCGCCAATGTATATGCCTAGTTTTTTTCGTCAATTTATAATATCGACACTTCGTCTGTGCGTGCGAATTATTGGGAAAAAAATCCGCATAAATGCATTTGTGTTTACACGTAACGCGAAGAGAGACAGAGTGAGAGAGCGTCACCTAGCCAGGGGGGGGAGGCCTGCGGTCGAAGGGCACAGAGAGGAGGATTCTTACGACAGAGCTGTTACGAAAATATACAGATATGGCGAAGACACTTGGAACACGAGACGAGAAAACATGATCAACAAATGCTCTCTCTCCTCTCTCCTCTCTCTCTCTCCTCTCTCTCTCCTCTCTCTCCTCTCTCTCTCCCCTCTCTCCCCTCTCTCCCCTCTGTCCACTCCTCCTCTCTCTCTCTCCTCTTCTCCTCACTCTCCTCTCTCTCCTCT